>PVJD01006774.1:0-93422 GCA_004026545.1 Mormoops blainvillei | reverse complement strand
CTGTGAAATGATACAGTAATACAGTGAAAGTCCTTCCTTAACCCAACATCTTTATCACACTCCCAGAAAAATAATCCAGTTAGCATGGAGAACACACACACACACCCAGACACACACACACACACACACACACACACACACACACACACACACAGTGCTCTCCTTTTACAAATAAAAAAGGGGGGAATGGGGAGGACTGTACTGTTTACAGGTGTCTTCACCTTGTTTTTTTTTTTCACTTCAAATATATCGTGTACAACTTTCCAAGACAGAACACACAGCTCATTTTTACAAACTGCATGCTCCTCCATTGTCTACGGTTCCAAATTTTATTTAACCATTGCCCCAATGATAGTCATTTTGGTTTTTCTTATTGTTTGGTTTGGTTTTCTGCCATTGCACTCAATGTGTCTGTGAAAATTCTCATACACATGTACAAGTATTTCTGCAAGAAAGATTCCTAAAAATGAAACCGCTGGGTAATAACATGTATATATATTTTTAAATTTTTAGTGGATGTTCCAAATTGAAAAGAACCATTTCCTAAATAAAATGCAAACTTCTGTTGTTATCGAAAAGGGAAATGTTACTGATAAGAATTTTACTTTTTATTTCTATTTATTTTTTAATTTGTATTTATTTATTTATCGTATTTTTTCAGTACCATTTAGTCCTCTTATACTCCCCTCCCCCCTCCAGCAATCACCACACTGTTGTCCATGTCCATGAGTCCTTTTTCCTTTTTACTCAATCCCTCCATCCCCTTACCTCCCCCCCCAACCCCTTAGCTGTCAACCTGCTCTCCATCTATGAGTCTGTCTCTATTTTCCTTGTTATTAGAAGGGGTTGGTTCATTAGATTGCACATGTGAGTGAAATCATACGGTATTTGTCTTTCTCTGACTGGCTTATTTCACTTAGCATAATGTCTAGGTCCATCTATGCTGTTGCAAAGGGTAAAATTTTGTTCTTTTTTACAGCTGAGTAGCATTCCATTGTGTAAATGTCCCATAGTTGTTTTATCCACTCATGTATTGATGGACACTTGGGCTGCTTCCATATCTTGGCGATTGTAAATACTGCTGCAATGAACATATGGTTGCTTATTTTTTCAAATTAGCATTTCGGATTCTTTCAAATATATTCCCAGAAGTGGGATCGCCAGGTCAAAAGGCAGATCCATGTTTAATTTTTTGAGGTATCTCTATACTGTTTTCCACAGTGGCTGCACCAGTCTGCATTCCCACCAACAGTGCAAATGGGTTCCCTTTTCTCCACATCCTCACCAGGACTTGTTGTTTGTTGATTTATTGATGATAGCCATTCTGACAGGTATGAGATGATATCTCATTGTGGTTTTAGTTTGCATTTCTCTGATTAGTGACATTGAGCACCTTTTCATATGTCTATTAGCCATCCGTATGTCCTCTTTGGAGAAGTGTCTATTCAGGTCTTTTGCTCAAAAAACAGGCATGGATTAATAAATACATCTTTGTTTTAAAATAATGTTTTTCTTATTTTAAATAACTTTTAACTCTGCTTTGGAGAATACAAAATTAAGATATATCATGAAGCAAACCACGTTCTGTAATTAAAGCTTAAAAGATAAATCAGAAGAAGACAAAATGAACCAGTTCCAAAGTATTGTGCTCAATAATGATATATGTTGGAAACTCATCATTGCCTGATATTTCCCTGCAGTGGTTCTCACCATTATTCTAAAGGGTTGTTTAAGCCCCAAAACAATTTAATCAGAATCTCCTGAGGTGTAACTTGGGCAACTGAGTTTAAAAACATTTCCAGGTGATTCTGAAATATGGTTAAGATTGAGAACAACAACTACAGTTCTGCTCATTTTTAATTTCTGAAATTTTAGCAAAAAAAGTAATTCAATCATTCAGTGACATGGCAATAATAAAAGAATATTAAATTTTCTGAATTTTAAATGGTTGAATTTATAAAAAGAAATGCAACTTCAAATATTTTTCATTTTCTTAATTTAAACCTCATGTAATAAATAGCTGTTTGTGACAAGGATAAGAGTAATTGTGATGGGCAGATGTATGATTCTAAAGAAAGCAAACAATAGAATAAGTTGACATGTTGAAGAAAAAAAGGAGGACAGATGGAATCAGAAAAGGTTAATGCATATAGATGGTGTGAGTCAAATAAAAGCTTCTGAAGCCCAAAGCCATAGAAAAATTCTTTGGAAGGCCAGGGCTCTCCGAGCTTCAACTTTTTAAAAATAGATGGACACTGCCCAATAAGAGGCAGATAACAAGCCTTGGCAAATGATAATTATTATGGTGGTAGTGAAATCACATCATAAGAGATGAAAAAATAATAAGGGAAGAGATTGTCAGCACAGGAGGAGGCCAGGCCAGCAGCCAGCTCCACTTCTTGTCAAGAGCCAGCAATGATTCATAAAATCGTAACAGGTCATTGTAACACAGAGACTTAGGACAGACAGTTACAGAATTCAAACCCAGGCCCTGTTCTGCATAGAGTATGAGTGAGATGTCCTTTATCTTTTTCTCCCAAGAGAATATTTGTGTCAAATGAAAAAATCAGCTATTTTAAACCAACAAGGAAGGTTTTATGCCAATATATGCAATGCAATTGTGTTTTTCCCTTAATAGTTAATGAGCGCTCCATATTTCAAGTCAGTTTGTCTACAGCCTAATGCATCATATCCAATGATTCCAAGGTGATTCAACATTTAGATTTGTTTTCTAATTTTGTTATAAAAACAGTGTTACATACTTTCCCAATCTTTTGTTAAGAATACAGTAAGGTTATGAGGCATAGAAAATTCCTTTGGTAAAAATCCACAGAGGGAGTCAACCATATTTTGAAGAGCGGAACAACACCCAGAAAACGGTTATCAGAACAGGAAAATAGATGATAACTCCGTGGATTTCAGCATCCTTGCTCCTGGTCAGACCAGGCCCCAGGGCTTCAGAGAAGGAGAAACAAATGAGGAGCCCAAAACAAGCTAATCAAAGACTCTGCATTCAATCTAATTAAAAGAATTAGCCCCAAACCAAACCAAGACTTTGTGTGATAGTAAACAAAGCAATACAAAAATAGAAACATCCAACTGTGACTTTCCGACACCGTTAAGACAATGACAGAAGCCACTTTCCTAGAAGACCAAATACTTCTACTTGTATCTTCTTCAAATATGTATGTTGTGTATCAACCTTGGTATCATGACATCAATATTAATTTCAATGGCGAAATTATATTTGTTGTTTCCCTGGGATGTTGTTTAAAATCTCATGGGCTGTAGTGCACATCTTAAAATAAAATTCGGATTCAGTGCAAATTTTTCAATAAATATATATTCTGTCACTTTGACAGGATCATGGAAGTAAAACAAGAATAAGACAAGAATGGAAAGATGTTCTCGCACAAAGCTTAGGAATTCCTGAATTAGGAAAAGCTAGCTAGTATTTCAGAGCTCACTACAGTTAGACTCCTGCAACAGGGTACACATGCGAAAAGAAATACGCAGAGTCCAGCTACGCAGGCAGCTGCTACTGGGAAAGAAACAAGGTGACTTGTAGGAGGAAGAGAAGTGTCACCCAGAAGCAGAAAGATTTGAAGGAAAAGGCAAAGGTGACTCTGATATACAAAGCTGGAGGGAGTCAGGGCAAATGTAAAAGTCTGCTATAGCATTTACTGAGAAATGGAAAAAGGAAAATAGAGCAGAGAAATGTCACATGGAATACATTCTCGATAAGTTAGCTATGCTATTTCCGTATTGATTTTAGTTTTTATTCCAAGGTACTTTGGCTTCTTTGTGGTGAGCCCTAAACAGAAATTACACTAACAATTGCATCAGAAAAGGTTAGGGAACACCCAGTCAGGGATTGTTTCTGCCCCATAACAGACTCCCCTCACTGGTCCAACCAGGAGGTCGAGAAGGCTCCCACATTCGTTTGCTGGACTTCTGCCCATGAGAACAATGGATCTTGATTCATTTTTTTACTTGTTCCTCTAATTTGACTGACCATAGGCTGGTTTGCATTAAGATCTGAATTGAATTTCCAGTCTTCATCATTCATCACTCAGTTTTAAAGGATCTCAATAGGCCCAAGTGGGTGTGCATGTGCGCACGTGTGTGTGTGCTTTGGCCGCCTTTCAGGAAGGAACCCATCCCAGATGAACTACCAGGCTGTCTGAGCTCTTTTGTCTATCTGGGTGGGGAGAAAGGGAGTCTCGGCTATTCATTACCAACCTGACCAATTAACAGAGGAGCGGAGGTAAACTGCCTGGGGCAGAAAACATGCTTGAACGCAACATACTTTCTCACATGTGTTTCTTGCCTTTTCCGGGTCCTTCTATTTTAGGAACGGTGGGGTCCCACATGTTGATCCCTACTGGGTTTCTAGCACAACCAGCCAACTTTTAATGGGGAAAAAACACAAGGACTAACAACTGTTTCGGCCTCTTCCTCTAAGTGAACCTTCTTTTTTCTCCTTCCCTTCTGCGTTATTGTGCTACGGTACTTTAAACTTCTCCCATCATTAAGCCTTCTGAGTGAAATATTGAACTGATTAATGTGGCATTTTCCACTAAACTGTTTCAGGAAATGTTGCACCTTACCAGTGGGATGCTTTTGAATAATGTAATCTCCTTAGTATAATTAAAACTAAGTCCTGAAGTTAGTACCTTTTCTCCCTCGAGGCACTCATCAAAATGTCAAGTGTTCCTTCTAGTAGAACTGCAATCCCATAATACAAACAAATATATTACCTACTGCTCCTCACTAGCAAGAAGCCCTTGCTGCATTTTTGTCACTTCATTTCTAACCTGAGCAAGCAGCATAAAAAATATGGTCACTAGAAGCTGTTGTGCTCAGTACCCAGAACAGTGTTCTACACTAGCTGCCTGCTTTGCATTTACTAATATTTATTTTGACTATTTATCTTCAACGGATGAACTTTTGGTTGTTGTGTTGTTGTTTACGCTTACAGAACAGTGTGGATCTAAAAGTCTTTTGCTCTCCTAGGGCTTTCACTTAGTTTCATAGGAAAAAAATAAAACCAGGGATGCAACGCCCTCTTCTGGTTAAGAAGCGTTTAGAGACGTCTGCAAACCTGAGAGGCATTTTGACCAAGTCTTAGAAGATTGCTTGGTATATAGTGAATAGTAAGCAAATAACCAGCCCTGTTGTCAAAGTTTGGAACACTAATTGTTCGCAGCCAGGGACAGGGTAAGGTCCGGCTTTGGAGGGCCGATCCAAACTGCCTGGCTTTTAGGAGCTCTGGTGGGGAGGTAGGTAGGTGGACCATTCCCCAGGTGAGCCAAAAGGTAGTGAGAGAAATGGTGTCAAGAGTCCCGTCCTTCTCTGGAACATATATTAAATCCAAGACAAGGGAAAGTCCGTTCTACAGGTTCAGGAGACTTACTTTTCAGTTGAGTCTCCTCTACAGCCCACATTTGCCTTTAAGGAACGCTGTCCCCAAATCAGGTGGCCCTGCCAGTCTCCATCTGGGAAGGAGGTGGGAGGAAATGACAAAGGAAAGCAGACACTGGGAGACAGAAGGAGCCCAGCAGGACTTTGAAAAAGAAATATTCAGTGCTGGAACGTGCTTCTTACCAAATAATGTTTTCATTCTTTAGAAAACATGCTTCTTTCCAGTCTGAAGGCCAAGCTGGCTGGCATTTCTCTTCTCCCTGCCTGCCAACTAGTCATTAGCAAACAATGAGTGACAGGGCGACTGCAAAAGCAAAAGGAAATGGGCAGGCAGCAGCACAGAGAAGTATGAGGAGGGTGTCAATGAGGGAAAATTAAGCAAGCATCAGGCTGGAAGCTGCCTTCCTCACTGGGAGCTTCAGGATGAACAGAAACATGAGAGGCAAGCAGAGATGAGAAATGCTGTCTCCTGGTCGCACAGTTGGGCAGGAGCCACCTGGGGACATGAATACTGGGGGATGTGTGCACCGCATTGTGTGCACAGCTGTGGCAATGGTTGGAGCAGGGTATTTTCCATACCTAGCCAATGACAGAAATGCTTGGAGCAAGTGTTCCAGCAAATAGTTTTCAGAACACCGAAGTTAAAGCTCTTTGGATGGCAAATGTTAGAAACCCTCTTTAACTGAACCCAAAACAGGAGTTTATTGGAAAGAGTTCTGGAGTGTCTCAGAATGTCCAAGGGTAGGAATTATTACAACAGAGGCTGGGCTGCTTGTGTATCCGGAACTGGGAACTAAAAACCAGTTAAGAAACCAAACAGTAGCCCTTGCTGCCTCTCTAACTCCGTTCCTCCAACACCATGTGGTTTCTCATCTCCGCTTGCTTTGTCCCAGCTTTTTTCTTCTGTCTCTAACTTCTGCTTCAGATTTGCATGTCCAAACATGGGGGTCACAGCCCCAGAGTTTAATTGTCCTCAGTTCAAATGACCCATAAAACTGAATAACTAGTATCCATCTATTCCAATTCCAAATTTCCAGGAAAGAAAATCTGCCCCGTCCTGCTTAGGTTCACCAGTTTTCTAAGCAGCCACAGAAAGAAGGAAAGGTATGCACCATAAACCTGGCTATCAAATTCACCCCTACGTGTGGGGAGACAGTTCTTATAAAGAATTCTTATAAAGAAGGTTAAAGACTAGAAAGAAAGTCTAATAATAAACACATCTTCACATTGACTCTTAAGGGTCATAAAGTGCAGCCGAAGTGGTTTTGTGAAATGGCAAAATAATGAGCAATTTTTTGAAAAAATTATATTGGAATTTTCCCCATTTATGAAAACTTTTTAAAAAGAGGAAGGGAAGAAGTGGCACCAAATTGTATTTTACAATATAGTGAAAATATAACTAATTTGGGAGCAAGAGGGTATGAGGACTGCGCCACCGAACTGACCATATGAACAAATGATATAATCTCCTAGCATCATTTTCTCATCTATAAATAAGAAATAGTAGCTGTTATCTTGCCTATGTCATAGGGTTGGATAAGAGGGGAAGGTACTGCTATACACAGAGGAGAGGTGGGAATTAAGAAGAGCTTGGTGTTCCACAGCTAATAAGTACATGTCACATAGAGATGGGAACTATATTACAGCTAGACACAAGAAAGGAAAACATTGGAGTCGCTCCAATCACCATCAGCCTTATCTACAGGACTCTGGAGGAACTGAGCTATAAATTCTCAGAGAGTTAAAGCTTTCTAGAACTAAAGTAGTTGCTAAGGAAGTACTTAAAATTAATATTAAAAACTAGATGGAGGATGGTGTTTCTGGTGGGATAGGGGAGCTCCCACTGATACCCATTGGATCAGAAATGTGGGTAATCCAAGACTGGGTTGCTGGATGTAAACTTTTGTTCAGCAAAGTGATTCAATGGGACTATAGTGATGCTTTGCTAAATTGAGTCAAGGCTGGTTACTCCCGCCCAGGCTGTGGGTGGCCAGCCCCTGAGGAATCAGCTGACTTTTCTGTCAGTACCTCCTTCCTCCCTCAACACTCTGCAAGTATCCCTTCTTGAAGATGCCTGCTCAAAGAAGGTGACTTTCCCAGCGAAAAGACTGTTCTTATGCCAAGCATATCTTCCCAAGTTTGTTGTGAAGACCTAATAAGATAATGGATAAAAAATGCTTTAAAAACTGTAAAGCACTGTACCCATGTAAGACATTATAGTTATGATCATTTACAATGCCATAAATGGGAACCATTAATTCAGCCACGCAAGTGGCACATGTACTTAGTACCTAATATTAATCAAGCAGGGAGCCTGAAGCAATTTGATCATCTTTTCCTTCCAAGTTTCTTTTCATTCGGCTTTGGTGGGCTTGTGCATTTATAAAACCAGAATATATATTTGGCTCCAGGTTATTGCTTTCTCAGCTGAATGGAGGTACTCTCTATTCCAAAATCTATGAAAGGGAAAAATTATGTTCATCTCTGGGACATACACCCTGCTCCCTCCGAGCGTTCCAGAGAAATGTTACATCAGAGCTGGACCTTCATTTCTT
This sequence comes from Mormoops blainvillei, assembly GCA_004026545.1. Taxonomy (NCBI): domain Eukaryota; kingdom Metazoa; phylum Chordata; class Mammalia; order Chiroptera; family Mormoopidae; genus Mormoops; species Mormoops blainvillei. The sequence continues at coordinate 85,443 of PVJD01006774.1, read as the reverse complement.
CTTTGAGTTTGTTGCAGCCAGGGTGGAAGATGTAAAGTGTTGAAAAGGTGAGAGAAAGAGGAAAAGCAGAGATAAGGGTAGAGAGGGACACATTCAGAGACAGGGTCTACTGTGTTTTCAGCGGGCTGTGTTATGGTCCCACAGAGATTCAATAAAAGAACAACAGTCATTCTTGCAGCTATGTAATACTATGGGCGCTAAAGTGCAGTTATCTTTTATCTGAAAATAGGTAAGCAATACAATTAGAATCACTTTCAGGTAGCAGCCAATAGTATGTGAGGTTTGGGGTCAAAGACATTTTTGAGCAGTAACAGACTGGAATCCAAATGGGAAGACAATGGTGGAGGACTGTGAAACCTTTCTAGTCAATTCATGTGGGGCGTGGATAGAAACCAAGAATGAGTCTGTTTAAATCAGTGTAGTAAGATGGATCTTCTGACAATACACAAAATTTATATTTCTTGAAATAAAAGATGATGGAAACACCAAGACCTACGTCAAGAAGCTTACACTTATGCTCAGTGTTTTTCCTCTCTCTTTTAACTTCTCAAATCAGTCAGAGAAGTACTACTACATATTACAATGTGATGAGACTAACTAAAAGCCACACAAGACCACTAATGCTCTATTAGATTACAGGGTCAACCTAAGGTATGACCCCTAGCCCTAGGCAACACATGGTAGAGTAAATAAAGCAAGAAAACCACAACGGGAGATTATCCATATAAGTATTTAGCATAATATATACCTGGCACATAATGTGGATTCAAAGAACATCAGCTATTATTTTTATGATGTTTGTTATTGTTACTATAAGTTTATTATTAAACACGTGAGAATAATGTTGAGAAACACACTCATATCCTCACTGCTTACCATCCACTTTCCTCCGAGCCCTTGTAGGGGGCCAGGAGGCCTGGCAACCTGCCAGGGCTGGAGGGTGGTCTCCAGGGGCAGATGCCAGGAATAGGTTTCTGTCTCTGAGCTGTCTGGAAATGAAGAGCCAGAGGGGGAGACTGAGCCAAGACCTGAAGAAGTACCAAGAGGCAGAGCCAAGGGAGCCAGGGCCAAAAGCCAAATCCAAATGCAGCTGGTGAACTAGAGAGGAGCCAGGTAGAGCCCAGAGCAGAAAAGAAGCCAGTTTGGAATAAATCAAGGGTTCCCGGGAGGTTGTCCAAAATGGTGCTGGAGTAGCCACAGTTTACTTTTACAGGTCACCGAGCATGGCTATATTTATCCGTCAGAGAGCTAAAGGGTTGGGACCCATAAACAGTACTGTAGGGCAGAAGAAAAACATGATGGACCCAAAGAGAGGAAAGTATTTGTTACTGGATATGAAGAGGATGTAAAGGCTGGAAAAAGGCAGGTGATGTGCATTTGAGGGAGACGATGTGAGCCAGTTCCTAAGTGTATGTTTGTAAATTCCAAGTCTAAGAAACCTTTCCCTTAGATTCTGTGTTTGTTATTACTGAATTTTGCCACATATAGTACACTCCCTGGTATAAGGCACATCCACGTTTTTGGTCCAAACTTTCAGGAAAAAAATTTTTCTTTTTAATTTTTTCATTCAATTATTTATTTATTTATATCTAGAAACAAAACTGGTTATCATATTCCAGGATATTATTTTGCAAATGGTATCATTATTGCTTTCTACTGCTACACTTTTAACATATAAGCATAAATAAAATAATTAAAAACATTTATATAGATACAGAATACGTACTACCCATGTATAACGCTCATCCTTATTTTTCCCTCAAAAATTTGGGCAAAAAAGTGCACATTATACATGGCAAAGTTTGGTACTTCACACTGACAAGAGAGTTCTGTGTTTCCTGGCAGTTCCTAAAATGATGGCCTTCTATTCAAACTCACTAGATTCATAGTAATGGCCATTCAAGACCTTCTGTTCCCCCAAAACATAACTGTTATTAAGATAAACAGGAATGGAAAATAAATAGAAAAACAATCTTATAGAATTATCTTTTGAAAAATAAAACTCCTAACTTACTATACTTTTTAATTATTAGGATTATTATCCTTTTTATTATTTTCCTTTGGCTTCCAAGAATGCAGCTTTCAGTTTTTTCTCCCGGGAGTAGTGAGAAAATGGCGAAGCTTGAAGTTAGAAGACCTGAGTTTAAACTTTAGTTGTATCTGGTTATATGACCTGGTGAGGTCAGTTCATGTTTCCAAGTATATGAAAGGAGAGTTTTGACACATGTCCTCACTACGTGAAGGTGTGAATGTATAGAATAGATGAGAATATATAGATATATACACACACTAAAGAGTGTTATAAAATATGCAAATTCCCACGGAAGTAATGAAACAATGTTAGAGATCATAGAATTACAATCAGAAGGGAGTTAATCCTGTCCTAAGATTTTCAAATCTTTTAAGATGAAGGATGTAGTCTCAATAATTTCAGGCCTCTGTAACAGAGTACCATAGACTGCGTGGCTTATAAACAACAGACATTTATTTCTCACAGTTCCGGGGACTGGAAGTTTGAGATCAGGGTGCCAGCCAGGTCAAGACCTGGCGGGGGTCCTCTTCGGTGTTGCAGACTGACATCTTCTCTTCGTATCCCCCATATGAGTTTGGGCAAAACACAACCGTTCAGTCCAAAACAGACCTTTCTCCAAGTAAAATCATACATAACAAATAAAAACAAGCGCTGTTCGAAGAAAGCAAGGAAGACGGAGGCACCAGACTCTGGCTCAGTCTATGCTAAACGGGCCCTGCCCCACGCCCCACGCCCCGCCCCCACCCCCACCACTGGGAGAGGGGCGGGTGCAGCCTTGGGTATTCCTCAACGCGCAAAGTTACAAAACTCCCTCAGTTTGGCTGCTGTACAGGCAGGAGCCCTTTTAGCTCTATTAAAAATAAATCAATAAAAAGAGGTACCTGTGTGGCTCTCAGCGTGCGGCAAGCCGCACTGCCTCCTGTGGCCGCCTTAGCAGCAGCCCCGCCGGCTCAGAGCTCCACTTCATCTACATTATCTCAGTGTCCCCGAGTCAGCATTTGCACTCTGTTGTGTGTGTGTGTGTGCTTTTTAATAGCACCCGTTGTAGCCTCTGGCCATCCTGAATGGCTGGGTTTCGCCAAAAATCTATAAAGGCACTGTATTAGTCAGAAGCGCTAACAAAATACCTTCGGCTGAGAGGCTTATTTTTTTCACATTCCCGGAGGCTGGAAGTCCAAGATCAAGATCAAGGTGCCAGCAGCGTTGATGTCCAGTGAGAATTCATCCTGGCTTGCAGATGACTGCCTTCTCTCCATGTGCTTGTGGAGACAGAGCACATGTTCTCTGGTGTCTCTTCTTCTTTTTATAAAGACAACAGTCCTATTAGATTAGGGCCCCTCCCTTATATCTTCATTTACGTTTAATTACCTTCTTAGCATCCCTGTCTCCAAATAGTCACATTGGGATTCAGGGCTTCAACATATTAATTAGGGGAGGTGGGGGATGCCACTCAGTCCATAACAGGCACCAATTTTTGTTTTTATTAGTGTTCTCGTTAGTGTTGCAGTGATTTTTGAGTAGTCTGCCCCTCACTGTTTATTTCCCATAGGGTTGAAAAGATATTTTTAATTGAACAATATCAGCAAAGATACAGGGAAATGACCGGTCTCCTACACTACCAGTGATAAAATCAAATAAAACTGGCACAACTCTTATAGATGAAAAGTTAACAATACATATCAAAAGCTTAAAAATTCTGCATACCCTTGACTCAGATATTCCATTTCTAGTCATTAACCCTAGGCAAACACCAAACTGTAGCTTCCAGGATATTTAACATAACATTAGAATTCAGAAAAAAATGGAAGTACTCTAAATAATAAAATTCCATAAAGCTATTAATACAATAATGTAGAGCATGGGACATGACAATGTACATTTAATACAGTAAATGAATTCTAAATTATAAAGGATATTCCATAGGACCCCTTTTTACTAAAGTTTTACATTATAGGTTATAGACATACATAGAAAATGCATTTGAAAATTATTTTGGGGTGGTCAAAACAAAACGTGCTATTTTCTCCTTTCTGTTTACTCTCATTTCCACAATGAGGAAGGTTCATGTTTGTAAAAAGAATTATGTGTGTGTGTAGATACATATATATGTGTTCACACACACATGCACAGAGGTAGACAGGTATGTTTGTGTTTAAACTGTTAGAGGGATAGGGACCATAAGTTAAGCTGGAACCTTTATCTAAAATGATCATGTGAATCCATCACCCATTTCTTAGAATCCTCTGAATGCTATGAATTCCCTGAAGAATCTTTCTTTCAGATGAAGAAGCAACAAAGGGATTACAAAAACAACAAAAATCTCTTTGTAGACAAACATTTCTGCTAGGCAACCAATCACCCAATTTCCCTTATTCTCCATCCCTTCAAAAACCAAAGAAAAAGAAAAAGGAACCAAAAATTCTCAACAGAATATCTTCTGCTCTCGTCTCCAAGTTCAGTAGCTCGGCATACCAAGGAATATCCTTAGGACTATTTTGAAAGGTGATTTTAAACATCAGCATCGTTCTTGTCAAGTAAAGATAGCGTTTCCTTGAGAGACCGGAATGGTTCCTTCAGAGCGGTTCACGTCCCTGAGGCAAATATGTATCTAGGCACTGTAGTGGAGAGTATTTGCCAGTGAGAATATCAATGCCTAGGTACACACACAGTATGTGTTTTGCTACAAATGTTTTCCCAGTAAACAATGATGGAGTCATCAAAAGAAAGGGAACACTAATTTTAAATCAATGAAATTCAAACAGAAATGTTTCCTTTGGTTATAGTTGCCTTTTAGTAAGCATACTAATTTTGGAGACTTGTATTATTCATCCACAAATTGTTTTTAAAGTGTCTGAGAAGTTGAAGTCAAACTGGTCTCTCTAGTAGCTCCTTCCCAGCCCATGAATTATTGAGGGTGGGATTTAACGGGACTGTTATTGCTCATCGCCCTGTTTTTATTGACACAAACACATACTCGATAAGTGTCGCGTAACAGAGCATGCCGATGTAATGTTCGTTGATGTGAAAGGGGGTGCCCAGGAATTTGGGAATCACGTGGTTCTATGGGTACCTCTTCTGGTTACATTAGGACCACTGGAGAGAAGGAACTGTATGAAGATCAGCTGCTGGCCAGGGTAACAGTCTGGGCAGTAGAATGGACTCTGGACTCTGGGTTCCGTTCAAAGGAGAGAGACTCCACCCTAGCTCATTTAAAAACGTGCTTCTGACCCTGAGAGGCCTCATGCACTGGGGCCACATGGGAAGGGAGAGGTAGCAGAGCTTAAGTCCCTGCCAACCCAGTTCGGTCAAAGGGAAGATAACGGAGCCTACAGAGGGGAAAATAGTCGGATCATTTCCAAATAAACAGCTCCCAGAGTTGACAACCGTGGCCAGCATCTTAGACAAACAGATCAAAGGTGCTACAAGGATCCCCACAAATGGCTGCTCACTTTCCAATTCATGATTTACTTAACATCCAGAGTTTGGGGTTTAGATTTGCTGTCATTGCTTTTATTGTCGGGGGTGAGTTACTGGATTGAAAGCAATTTGGATATTGTCTCCCTCCGTGGGGTTCTGCTGCCAGAAAGAGATTGATGAAAAGCAGAGGTTCGGGAGAGTGATTCCAACATAGCCTTCCTCGGGGCAATACAAATGATAAGACTATTACTTGGGAAGGAAACAACTGGTCATAAGAGCCGTAAGAGTGATTTCATTGTCTCTGATGGGGAAGGGTGGGCATAAACAATAAGTACAGTTCATGACATTGGGAAATGACAGATGATAGGATGCTATAGACTTGTTTCCTCATAAGGATGTTTCAATGTTTGCAGAAGACATATTTTTATACAGTCCAGAAGGCAGCAAGACAACTTGGCGGTAGTCTTTGACATTAAAATTCAGCATTTTAAGTTTTACCAAACATTTCAACACATATTATCACAATGGATCCTCCAACTCACATGCCAAATAGGTAGGACAAGCACTCCTCTTTTACTAATGAAGAAACTGAGGTTCAGGGAGGTAAATGACTGACCTCGGTTTACCCAGCCAAGAATGTTCCTTCTGGTAAACTGCCATGCCCACTGATAGAGTGGAAGTCAGGACATTGGATATTCATTATTTGTTTCTAACCAAGCACTTAATGAACATGTGTAGCATCTCAGTTCCCTTTCTATACAATGGGGATATTAATAATAATAAAAACAACATCTATTTTAAAATAAGTCTTATATCATTGAAACCATGCAACATTTTTTAAGGCCTGCAGGGCATGTTAGAAGCTGCGAGTACTCCTTTAACCTGTTCAGTAAGCTCCATTTGACTCTAACTACAACAGCCACCACCAGCTGAAAGATGGTCCCCCACACACTCAGTTTTCAGCCATGATCTAAATATAAAGCACTCCAACTACATTCTAAGGGAAGAGAAATCTCATCTTAATCTTGGATTTAAGAGACGCTTACAAAACACTTTTGAAAAAATTATTTACAAATGACAATACAAGCTTGCATTTGTGGTTTGCGTCAGTGACAACCAAGTGCTTTTATCTACAGGATTTAATTTAATCCTCATCCCACCTTGAATATAAGTAGAGGTAAGCATTGTTACCATTTGCCGCTGGAGCCCCACTGGAAAAGTGAGCCCACTGAGACTGGTAGAGAGGAAGTGTGGTGCCAGGAACACACATTGCGCTTGGAGTTGGCAAACCGAAACTTGAATAGCAGGTCCACCACTTGCTGGTATAAAGGCCTCGGAACAACCTTCTGAAGCTCCTTCAGCTCCAGGAAAAACTTGGTGAACTTAGAAGACCATCCAGTTACTTCTCAGCCCTGCATCTACCCTTCTACATTTAGCTGTGTGAAGCTAGAGCTAGAGACCTACAACCTACATGTTCCAGGCTTCGTGGCTGGTGCAAGTTCAGAGGCGGGGAGCAGAGAGAGGCTATTCTTTCTTGTTTTGGCAGCCTCTCTGGAAGTGGCTGCCTTAGTTTTGATTCTAGTTCCTGCAGTGAGTGCACCTTCTCTCCATGGTTCCAGCCCCGCAGCAAGCAGTGCCACAGGACTCTGCTAGCTTGATCTGCTCCCTTTTGCTCTGATATGTCTTTTTCTTTTTAATTGTTCTCCCAGTGCTTACTCCCCTATTTGCTCCTATAGCCCATTGAAAGCATGCCTAACCAATTTCTTGTGTTTGAAATATCCAGAACAGGCTTGATTTTCCTAAATGCACCCTTTGTGATACATAGAAGAACTTAGCATGAGAACTGCCACAGTTAATGGGAGAACATCAAGACAATTAATAATAGAAAGACTATCAGTGTTACAACACTGGGAACTACAGGCAGAATCCACTTTCCCATTGCCCTACCACTGGAGCTTTGTGTTAGGTGTGATAGCTGTAGGGGAATTGTCTATAATCACGGTACTTTCAAATACTGTATCTAAAAGTTTAAGACTTTTTAAATGACGCATGCACCAATTTAATGTAATTTCCAAAAGAAGGATGATAAAAATACTGACCTACCTCATAGAGCTGGTTGGAACAACTAATTAGCTCTCATAAAAACACTTCAACCACCTAAAGTACCTCATAAAAGTTTATTATGAGTAGTAATGCTAATAGTTAAACATATAATGATAGGCATCAAATGGGCACGCTCCACAAACTGATGGTGTTTTAAATTCTCTTTATGATCTCACTGTTGTTTGGCAGTTCATATGTTGAAAGCTCTTCACAGTGGTAAATTAGTTAATCCCCATGACACTCACTCCTGAAAGATAGGTCAGTATTATTTTCTATTACTATGGCAACAAATCCTATGTAAATGTCCAATGATAGAAGTCTGAGATGAGAAACAAGAAAGGTTAAGTGACTAGTTCAAGGCCACACGTCAAGTAGATGGCAGGGTCAGCGTTAAAATGCAGAGGCGCTGACCCCACAGGGCACTCTAGTCCACCTGGTCACACTGAGGGGATCACTGACATTCACCGGCTTAGAAATTCAATGAAACAGAAAATATCAATATGGTCTACATCTGGGAACAAAATATGAACAATTATAATTTGCAGGCATATAATTAAATGACCACATTTTTTAGTCCATTAATAACTGGCAATAGCAGAAAGGGCAGCGTGAATTCTGAAGACAGACTGTGCTGGTTTTTACCCCAGCTCAGCCTCCGCCCCATACTTGCTGCGCAAACTAGGACAAGCTACTTCACTTCTCTGAACCTCAGTTTCAGAGGCTAACAGTAGCAAAATGAAGCTAATAATGGGGCCTACCTCATATGGTTACTGTGAGCATTTAATGTAAAGCACTTAGAACAGGGCCAAGTAGATAATAAGTATTCAATAAGTGTCAGCTATTAGATACCATTACATAAGAAATACTTATTGCTTTCCAACAATGTCGTATTAAGTACAGAAATGCTTAAGACCCAAACACTGCACTCAGTGAGCTTTCAGTATAATAGGTTTGTACAATGTGTAACTTGCTAGATAGTATAAGGGGCATGGATGACATGGGATGGCAAATGTTCCAGCAAGGCTATATATTTTCAAAGCAAATTATGTAATTCCTCAATTCTCTGATAGGGAGTGCTCGGTCTGCTTTCTCCTTCACCTGTCCTTGGGTTTTTGTTTCCATTTAATTAACTTTATTTACACTTTTGTAAAAAAAAAAAAAAGAAAAAGCAGAGCACAAGTAAATAAATAGTCACTAAAAGGTTCCATGTGTTAGAGAGAGTTCTATGGGTGCTCAGAGAAGAGCAGGATCATTTTTGGATGAAGTGTTTTGGCAAAAGGTAGCACTTGAATTTGATCTTAAAAGATAAGCCTGGTTTTAAAACCCCAAGATGGCTGTGAGAGATGGTGGGGGAGAGCGGGAAGGTGAGTTGAGGGAGTGGGTGAGCAGGCAGAAATGATGAAAAGCCAAAGTTTAACAAAGGAAGAATGGAAGAATGTTTACTGAACACTTGTTATGATCCCACAACTCTGTTTGCCCCTTAAATTGCTTAACAAAGGTCACATAACTGGTAAGTGACCCGGCTAGGAATCAAATAGATTCACCTTTCGAGTTTGAGGCAATGGAAAAAAGAAAAGCCCAAACCACCAGTGACTTTAAGAGTAGAGATGTGACACAAAATGGAACTTTTTCAAGAATGCTCTGGGGGTAGTGTTTAGAGAAGATTGACTGGACAGTCTGAAAAAAGCCAGATAGAGTGATTTATAATATGTGAGGACTGATAAAAGCTGGGATAAAATGGTAATGTAAGACTAAAGACGAAGGGATGAATAAGAGAGCAGCACAGAGATTTTCAGCTCTAGCTGCATCATAGCATCACCTGGAGATATTTTTTAAACTACTAATGCATAAACTCATTGACTCTTACATACACAATAGGTGGAAATCAAAGGTTACCATTTAAAGCTTACAATAAAAAAAGAAGTCAAAAACAAGGAACTAAGACCATTTTTTATTGTAGCAAAAAGAAGATATAAAGTTTACCATCATAACCATTTTTAAGTGTACAGTTCAATAACATTAAGTATATTTCATTGCTGTGAAACAGATAGATCTCTAAACCTTTCCATCTTGTAGAACTAAAATTCTATGCCCATTGGACAACTCCCCTTTACCCCGAACTCCTGGTAACCACCATTCTGCTTTCTATATCTATGAAGTTGACTACTTTAGAAACCATGTATATGTGGAAACATATATTTTTCCTTTTGTGACTGACTTGTTTCACTTAGTCTAATGTCTTCAAGATTCATCCATGTTGTAGCATCTGTCAGAATTTCATTCCTTTTTTAAGGCTGCATAGTATTCTGTTGTGTGATGTATCACACTTTGTTTATCCATTCATTCGGGTTTCTTCTACCACTTGGCTATTGTGAATAGTGCTGCCATGAACGTGGATATGCAAATATCTCTTCAAGGCCCTGCTTTAAATTCTTTTGGACATATACCTAGAAGTGGTATTGTTGGATCATGTGGAAATTCAAATTTTAATTTTTTGGGAAAGCACTATACTATTTTCCATAGCAGATACATCACTTTACAATCCTCAACAATGCACAAGAGATAAAATTTCTCCATATCCTTACCATCACTTGTTATTTTTTGGTTTTTTTTTAACAGTAGCTACCCCAGTGGGTGTGACTAAGGGCATTTTTAAGAGTATAAGTACAAAGATAATCTCTAAAAAAATGTGTCACCTAAATACAAAAATGATTTTGAAAGGAAAGAAAACAAATTAGGTAGAGAAACAGCAACTGTAACAGAAGCATAATAATAATAGCATAAAATAACATGGCGTAGATGAGACCAAAGACATCGGTTTTGTTAACAAATATGTAGAAGGTTTAACTCACTTGCTAAAAGATTTCTATCTGGCTCACAAAGCAAGACCCAACTATATGTTCTATTCAAGAAACACTCTATTCAGAAAGTCTAAAAATAAAGGTGTGTGCAAAGATATTCCAGGTAAATGGAAACCATAAAAACATAGGGTTTGCAATCCTGATATAATTACATATACACCTGGCAGAAAAGCAAACTGTATTGCATCTATATTAAATTCTTGATTTTGGTAATGGCACTGTGGTTATGAAAGAGGATATTCTTATTTTTAGGAAGTTCATACTGCAGGACTTTTATGGGTGAAGAACTTACTATCGAATAATTCAGAAAAAATAAAGAATGGTAAAGAAAAGTGGCACAAAATGTTAACAATTGGTGAACCAAGGGTATATGTGAGTTATTTGTACCTTTCTTGCAACTTTTCTATCAGTTTGAAATTTTACCAAGATATAAAGTTTTTTAAAACATAATACCCAGATCTAACTCCCCCGAACATCTAATTTTCTTAGCATCAGAATGGAGCTAGGACCATGGTGTTCATTGAAGCTCTCCAGGTAATTTCTATGTGCATTCAGAGGTAACAGCCAATGGACTGATCAATCCATGCAACTTGATTACTGACTAGATGTGTGTAGTAACAGAAAGCGAGAAATCAAGGAAGACTGGTAGTCAGAAAATGCCCCCAAAGACAACCAGGTCCTTACCCCTGGAAACTATGTTACCTCGTGTGGCAAAAGGGATTTTCTTGCCCTGGTCAGTGTGGCTCAGTTGGTTGGTCCTCTATACCACAAGGTTGTTGGGTCGATTTCCAATCAGGGCACATACCTAGGTCGTGGGCTCCATTCCTCATCGGGGAGCGTATGGGAGGCAGCCAATCAATGTTTCTCTCTCACATCACTCTCTCTCTCTCTCTCACCCTCTCTCTCTAAAAGCATTAAAAAAATGTTCTCAGGTGAGGAAAAAAAAAAACTTTACAAAAGAAAGGGATTTACAGGTTTTGCAGATTAAATTAAGGATCTCGACACAGGGCAATGATCCTGGATAACCTAGGCAGGCCCAGGTTGCAATCGCTAGTGCCCTTATAGGAGGAAGGCAAAGGGAGATTGAGCTACACAAGAGGGAGCAGGATATGCAATAATGGAAACACGAAGTTGCAATAATGCAGCCGTGAGCCGAGGAGGGTTGGTAGCCACCAGAAACTGGGAGTGGAAAGGAACAGATTTTCTCCAGGAGCCTCCAGAAAACAACAGCCTTTGATTTTTTTTTACACCTTGATTTTAGCCCTGATAGTCCATTTTACACTTTTGGCCTCCAGAACTAACAGAGAACAAATATGTATTATTTTAAGCCACTATGTTTGAGTGATTTTTTACAGCAACAATAGAAAGCTAATATGCAGCCTTAACTGTTTCAGAGGTAAGGGAACAAACGTACTGCCATGAACAGCAGTATGACATTTCCTGTTCAAGAGGGCAAGTGAGTTTTACACCCATTCATTTTCCAACCCACCCCCTATCTTATCCATCAATAAGATGGATAAGTATTTCAAGAAATTTTTGGAAGACGAAAAGTGAATGGGAATATGCTGACTGATGAATCAGAGACATGGAATCATAGCCCCAAACATCTGATTCAGGAAGCTGCAGAGGAGGGAGCAGCTAATTGGCCAGGAGTAGCCCCTGCAAGCTTCAAGCTTAGGAGCCAGCATTGAAGACAGAGGGGATGATGCAATGTTGGGCTAGAGAGGGGACTCCTTAAACACTGATACACGAAACAGTTGGATTAGGTAGCACCATCTCCCTTTACTTTCCCTTTCTTGATACAGGCAGCCCAGCATTTATCCATGACAAAAATTCTTGAGGGCTCCTCTTTAAGGAAACTGAATAAATATTGATAGGAAGGGACTAAGGTTCTATGTTGGATGTTTTTGCCCAGATATATGTCCTCATTCTGACCTGAGGAGGGGCTCCTGGCCTGCCCACCCCAGAGCTAAGTGTACTGATGATGTACCCCTGACCTGTATACCAGGTCCACAGTGCAGAGGAAACCCATATTAGCTACTTAGTCCTTTTCTTTTAAACATGAATGGGCAACATTAGTCCATTAGAAGCTCCAGAGGGAAAAAGCAACAAAAACAACAATCAAAAGGTGTTTGAGAAATTCATGGTTCAATTATGAAGCATTCTATGCCTTTAAGTAATTGCTGCAATGTAAGAGAAGAGAAACCTTTAACCTTGAAGCTACAACCATTGTATCTTAAGTGTCCTAGAGGACATTTTACTGGGCTCATAAAGAAGGAAATGCAATCCTAACCTACGACTTGGCTTTGCAGTGAGCAACATTCACTGCATTATAATCATAGTTTTAATTATGTCAATGATGTGTTTTGGTTTTTGATAGCAAAATCTCTTAAGAGTTAATTATAGTTTTTAGGGCAGATGTAAATGTTAACCACCTTGAAAATGTAAAAGTTAAGGGATGGATGAGATGAAGTGAAAGTTGGCAAGAGAGGAATAGAATAAAGATATGTAAGGATAAAACAGGAAATAGAGATTAAATATAGTATTAATATCACAGCATTATCTAATAAAATAACTCAAAAGTAAACAACATAAAGATCAGATACTGCAGGGGTAGAAAGGTGGGGTATAACACAAGAGAGCTAAGTCTTGGCCTTTCTTAGCTGAGAGCCAGCATATATTGCCTAAAGTTAAAAAAAATCTGGCAATGGAAGTACATTATTTAGAGGTAGGGAGGTAATCATTAGAAGACTTGAATGCAAAGGACTGTACATTAGAGGTCATTTCTGGAGAATGGACTGGGATGGAAAAAGGAGGGCTGAAAGATATTGCTTTTCATCACAAACTCTTCCGTTCTATGTGATTTCTCTTTTTGCCACATGCATGTATTTCTCTAATAAATATAAGTTTTAAAGTGATAAAGTACTAAGAACATAGTAGATCTTTAATTATTGGCAGTCTACTGTTTTTCCAGATGACTCAGTATCTTACATTGCCTTCTGGCCATTATTTAAGGCACGGTCCTGATTATACATTATTGTAGTCATAGACTCTATATGCGTTCTTATGTTAACAAAGGGAGCATAGGAAAGAAAAAGGAAGGGGAAAAGAAATAATAGGGAAATCAAGGCAGAAAAATTGTTGGAAGACTCAAATTGCTGAAGCTGGTTTCAGAGTGGAACTGGTAAATCCTCTGGGTGGGTTTTCCAACAGGAAGAAGAGAGTTAGAGAGCAGTCAAAGCCTAGAGAAATCATTTGGGGCCTCGTTCACATAGACCAATAAATTGTTCAAGTGATGGCAGTCACCAACCCCCTTGGCCTGTTTCCCCAAACGGGCTTCCTCTAGTTTGCCCACCTGCTCTCCCCCTCCACACACACACAAACACTGTAGCTTCTAGAAGTTCTACCGAAGTACCAGGCCTTTCCCAAGTGCCAACTTCTAGAAGCTTTCCCCAATAGTCTCAGCCCTTGTCACTCTCCCTCTTGCTGAACCCCATGGGGCTCAACGCTTTCACAACAGTCAGTGGGTACCATTTGCTTTACCAATTGTTTGAGTGTCTTAACTCCTTCTTCTCAACTAGATCATAAGTTCTTTTAAAGGAAGAAGCCCTGACATCTTTCTTTTGTCTCTTCTAGAACAGTGTTGGGCTTCAAATAAACGATTAACTACATTTGAGGTGGAAAATTCTCATTTTGGCTGAAACAAGTTTCTTTCCCTATTTTGCATTGAATTATGATGCAGGGAGTCTAACACACTTCACTGGTCAGGCTTGTGACATGGCTGTGACTGCCAGGGCCCTGTGCAACGCCAGTCACCTTTTATTCTCTGAGACAGGCAGGCTTTAGTGACTAAGGGCTGGGGACCCAAGGAAGGAGAAACACAGCACTGTGGCTGCCTTTTGTTCAAGCAGACACCACCATCCTGAAGAGCAGAATCACCCAGATAGCAGGCATGAGTTCATAACTCATAGGTCAGAGGGGACATGATGTATGACTTAACCTTAGTTGCTAAGAGAACAGGGCTCCAGTGGGAAGCACACATGCAGGATTTGATGTGAGGGCGTTTCCCAGGCATCCGCGGTCCTCACTTCCACCCCACTCTCCATACAAATGTTTCTGCCTTAAATATGATTTCTTGCAATTATTTTTGTGTTTATGCCAAGGTCACTTGCTTTTATTCATTTTAGCAGACTTCTTTCAAGCGCAGGTCCAGATCTCTGCTCTCAAAGGAAGCATGTCAACATTTCTTCCCCTTGTGGCCCCTCACATCATGGCAACCGCTCACAACATGTGTTTACCCAGAAAGCCCCAGGCAGCCAACATGCTCAGACAGGCTGAACAGAAAACTCTACTGTGCACAGGAGAAGGGAGTTTTTGGCATGCCCTTTGGCCCTGAAAATAACAGTGGTTTTGGTATGAAGATACAGTTACTTTCAAAGCTTTGTTCCCACAAGTCTGCAGAAATACAGACTCACGCACGTTCCTGACTTAACTGCCTTTTCTCCCTTGTTCATAAAAGAATTCATAGAGGACAGGGCACTCCTAGTGTGTCCAAGTGAAAACAATTCTGTCACTTGCTCTTCCTCCGACCTCTTTCGCGATTTGACAGGGAAGTCTGAATCAAAGAAGACGCTTCCACGGCAATAAAGAAGAAACCTAGAGTCAAGTTACAGAGAATGATTAAATCACATTTAACCATCCCTTCTGTGTCGCAGCATTTTTCCCTAGAGCACCCTGTAATTGTGCTACTGCTGCATTTATTATTTACAATTGCCTTATTTTCTTCTGAGATCAGCCTTTGTTTAAAAGCCCATTCAGGACTGGTCAAACTTCTACTAAGGGTTAGTTGAAGCTTCCATGTAATCTGCTGTATGTCAAATGTCATTATAAGTCCCAAAACCAGCACATAAGGAAATATATTCTCCTAAATTCAAAGATGCTGCAATATCCCTTAACAGAACTTAAATCTCTACAAGGACACGTCAAAGAGAAAGAAACAACGGTCCCACAGTTTACTCTGCTGTCTGGTGAACGTGACACTTGTCTCTGGCATGCGAATATTTATGTGTACTTTGTGCAAGTCTTGCTAATTGTAATTATGATTGCTTACTACAGTTTCCAAGGTAACAGTTGGTCCTGCAATGCTTCACTGCCAACTCAATTTCCATTCTCCTGCTGATATAACAAATATTATGTGACATTTTAACTGAAAATATCTGTAAATGGGCGTCTGAGTGTGGTGTGTTTCTTTTAAAGGGAAGGAAAACAATTATTAGCTTTTCATTATTCATCTCAGTGGCACATTGGATCAGTAATTACTTCAATTTTATATTTAGAAAGGAATGAACTGAGGTGCCACGAGGTCTTGAATTAGAGGTTCTGGGTTCTGATCCCGTCTCTCTGGTGACCCCCTATGACATTGGTTCAGTAGCCAGGAGCTTGTCCAGAAACTGCCACAGTAAATGAAGCAGTGCTCTTTGGGTGTCCCTTCCCTGCCCCTCTTTTTCCGGGGTGCACTTCTCACGTAGGCGTGTTTTATTCTCTGAGACAGGCAGCCTGACACATGAATGGAGCGTGAAGGAGAACAGACAAAGCAGGCGATCTTGACCATGGCTGCCTTCTGCGTCCGCTCTAAAGAGCAGAAGCATCCAAACAGCAGGTCAGAAATACCTCATCAACAGTGGGTATATCTACAGTCGATTCTTTCCAGTCAAGGGTCCTACTTCGGGCCCACCCCGAGACCACCTCCTGGCTTGGCAGGAAATGCACATCTAAAATGCGTAATGCGTATACCCACTATATCTCTCTTCTAGTCCCCCCACTGGAACTTCTCCCACTGCCTCCTCACAGCCTGGATTCCTAACCCACTGATGGGCTGTGGCTGGTCTCTGAATCTTACAGGCTGAATCTACCTACTCAGGATGCCACACTGCATCCACCTCTGGCAACAATGGCTGTCCTGCCTGCCGGTCATCCTGATTCTGCCTCCTGCACATCCTGGTCCAGCTGCAGTGTACCCATGGTCACCTCCAGTCTCAAACTACATTCTCTTCCTATTCAAGTCTCTTGCTTTGTCCCAGTTTGTAATCTCCTGGATACCAGAAACCATGCCTCTCACCTGGCATCTAACCTCCCGTAATATCTGGTAAGCATTTACTAATTAAATATCAACAAACATTCAATATGCACATTTGAAACAGTTCAAAGCACAAACTAAGCCTGAGCATCTTCAGTCTCCAAAAACTTCCCTTATGCCTCCATAATATCATATTATAAAATAGCAGTGATTCCCAACCATGCAAGAGCAGGAAATCTGTGGAGTTTATTAAAAATACAGATTATACAAAATCTGAACTGGTTCTGTGAACATATTTAAAAAATGTTAGTTTTATTAAGTGTGATACTCTCATTGTGGTTATTTTTTTTTAAAGAAACTTCTACCATTTTACAATGCAGACTGAAATAAATGTTTAGAAAAATATATGTACGGGATTTACTTTTAAATAAGCCAGTGGGGGTGGGGAAAGTGGCAGATAATATTGGTGAAACAAGCTTAGCATGAGTTGGTGATTGCTGAAACTCCCCAGTGTGACAAAAGGTCCACTGTACTATACTTTTATGTTTGAAATTTTTCATGATAGAAAGTTTTTAAAACACATAAAGTAAATATAGTAAAATAGTAATAATTGCTAGATCTAGGTAAGAGTATATTCTATCCCAAAGGTAAGAAACTATTTCATAGTTTAATGCATATTTGCAAATTATGTGTAATAAATAGTTTTTAAAACATTCTTTTAAAACACAGATTCCTTAACTGCAAACCCCTTTTGTGTTTTCTGAACCCAAATCCCTGTATAGTGTATAAGCAGGTATATTTTTAAAGCATCAAGAGGTAGGAACATCTACTAGCTCTAGATTAATGTAATTTTAGTTACACATACTACTTGAAAGTAACAAATCTGCAGTCCTTATGCTTTATATTTTTAACATTTTATAAATTTGGACAAGTTTTACCCCACCATCATCCAGATGAAGTAAATATACATTTTTAAAGTACTTATTGTATATTATATAGTTATTCTCCCATAATATGATAATAATCTACTTTAAAAATAATATCACCGTCTTGATTCTTTAAGCATATTAAATGAAAAGTTAATGGAAATATACTGTGGGGACTGACTTAAGAAAAGGATATTTCCTGAACATATTAGTAGGATAATCTCTTAGTGTATTATTCTAAATATTCAACAGAAATATTTTCCTTTAACAGTAAGAGAAATAGTAAATATTCATTTACTCTTAGTATATTTTGTATCAGTTTCCTATTGCTGCTGTAACAAATTACCACAACAGTGGCTTAAACAAATCTATTATTTTACTGTCCTAGAGGTCAGAAATCCAAAATAGATCTTACAGAACTAACATCAAGGTGTCATCAATGCTGCTTTCTTTCTAAAAGTTCTCCTTTTACAGAAACTGTAGCCCGCCCTCATCGCTTGCCAGGATAACCTCCGCATCTCAAGATCCTTAACTTAGTCACATGTGCAAAGTCTCTTTTTGCTGTGTAAGATCGCATATTCATAAGTTTCTAGGCATTAGGACATGGACATCTTTGGGACAGCATTATTCTGTCTACCACAACAATCTGTGGTTTCCCCCTCTGAATTTTCAGTGTAGAAGACCAACCATTACTGCAATAATCTGTAATAAACTATCTAAAACTTGATGACTATGGCAGCAAGCATGTATTTTTTCACTCAAGGGTTGCAGATCACCTGGGGTGTTTGTGTGTCAGGCTGAGAGTTAGGTGGCTTGGCTCCAGTGTTCAAGTCAGATTTGTGCCTGCTGCACATGTTTCAGTCTGGAGTCCGGGATGAAGGAGCAGTGAGTATCTGAGGTATGGTCTTCTCTGCACAATAACAAGGCTGTAAGAAGATAAGACTTACATGCACATGCAAAACCTCTGCTTGTATTACATCCGCTCAAATTTCATTGACTAAAGCAAATCACAAAGACAAACCCAAAGTCAGCAAAGTAGGGAAGTATACTTCACCCCAACTGGGAGAGAGAAGAGAATGAGTATTTGCTGAATAAGAATTCAATTTCCTGTTCATTACATGTGGTATTAGCCTGCTTGAAACTTCTCAGTGATATATACCTTCCAAATGTTTTGAAATAAGTGTATAACCTCTTATTGTGACTTCTTTAAAGGCACATCACATCACATTGTGATGTCCCCAGAAAAAAGAAATTTTTAGACTCACATCTATGAACTATTTACTCTTTACACACAATTCTAACAATGTTGAATGTCTCATATCTAGGTCCATAATACAATAACATCAAAGTAAAACAAAACTAACAGATGCAAGACAAGGAAAACATAAAACATAGAGATCAAATCTTTTAAACAACCACAAAAGAATGGAATTATTTGATATAGGGGTAAATAAGAGTCTCATATAGCTCAATAAATCTTAAGTTCTAATTACTTTAGAGTTTAAGAACAACTGGGCTAGACTGGAGGATACATGAGGGCAGGGATCTTACTTGTCTTCTTCACCACCGTTTTCCTAATGTTTAGGACAGTGCTTTGCACAGAGTATGCAATTACTAAATATCTGTGAAAGCAATGTCTGTAACAACAAAAAATTTCTGTTTATCATATTATAGTTAAGAAGGACTCTTTGTGTGCAAGTATCTGAACCAGCATTACTAAGTTGAGAAGCTCATGGATAAGTAAGTAAAAATATTTTTTTAAAGGCTACAGAAGTATTTCATGACGCCCAAAGGCAGAAGCGCAGATGGGAAGCCAGAGAACACAATCTGACCCTGTCTTATCTCTGCTTCTCCATATGCATCTACTCAGACTGTGAAATGGTATGAAAATACAGGCCACCTCTCTTCTCCATGTTGGCAGGGGACTATTAAAATTGCTAATGGAGAGGAAAATTTTTCAGGAGACGAATGATAGGGAGGAGGGCTTCTAAGTCAGAGTCAGCCAAAGAGTGCTGGTCTCAGGCCTCCAGAGTGGATATAGCTCATAGATGGGTTTTTGCATCTCCAAAGCTAGGATGTTGGATGTCTGGGTTTAGGTAGCAATGAGGTGGCATTAAGGTTTCCTTTAATAATAAGAGCCCTTCACACCCTGTTGATTCAAATCAAAGGGGTCCACATCTATTTTCACATCTCAATGATTATTTTGTATGTGGCGCTGCATGTTCATTTAGGCTCAAAATTGCATCCATATATTTCCAGCTTTCCATGATCTCTTTTGCTTCATTTGCTCTCCTGAAATATTTCGAATTATTTGGCTGCCCAATTGTTCGTGAAGTGGTCGCTCAGTTTGTGCCGAAAAGGCATTTTTAGAAGAAAAGATTTATCATCATCATCGTGTTAATATGCTGATTTGAAAGACCTGACTATTTAAGCTCAGTGAGATATTAAATGATTTCCCTCTTTCCAAACTTTGAAATAATATTTCTTTCAAATCGTTTAGTAATTTTTCTTTTGTAGCTGATAAGTTATAACAAGAGTCTTGTATCAGATCAGCCCATGCCCAGGAGCTTGGACAGAGCCACAGGACCCAGGGACGGCGAAACCTTTAGTTCATAGTCCAGGTGATTCAACGGGCATGGTAAGTATTCTTCGGCGATAGTGACATCAGTCAGAATTGAGGATGCCATTCCAGGCTGAGGGGCTGGAGACATCCCTTTCAGCCTTTTCTGACGGATGTTCAGAAAGGCAATCTTTTGATGTCCTTCATTGCCTTGTATATGGCAGAGCTATCTGAAAATAACTTACACTCCCTTCCTGTCTCAGTAGAAACTGTGGTCAAATTCATCCTAGTTGATATATAGCATACATGGTATTTCATTATTTGTCAAGTCAATTCATTCTGGACACCAGGGGAGGACCCAAGTCAAGCATTTACCTCAAAATATCTGGCAAAGCTTAGATCCTGCAGTGCTCAGGGTCATCGCTAGCATATATAGTACCTTTGTGCAAACTGCAAAAATAAAAAATGAAATAAAATAAAATAAAATAAAAACAAAACCACTTCTCCGGGAAGATGAATTTCAAGAAAAAAAATGAAAAAAGTAAAAATAAACACCCTCACTTCAGGGTGGATATAGCCTCTCCCAGAGAGTAGGCTGGATTTGAGCGTCGTCCTCAGGCCTGAGAGCAGTTCTCAGACAAGAGCTCTTTGGCTGCCTCCAATTCAGAATCCCTCCTCCCTGTCATTCTGATACTGAAAAATTTCCTTCCACTTTAGCAATTTTAAAAGCTCCTTGCTAATACAGGACCTCTGTCTGGAGAAGAGTTGTGGCCTATATTTTCACAAGAAGTCCCGGGATACTGGTCTGCTATAGCAGAAGCAGCAGCCACAGGAAACTAACTGAAGGCAAGAAAGAGCAGTGTTCACCCTATCTCAGAGGAAAATCAAGGAGCGTTTTTCCAGAATTCCAAGGACTAAAGCCCTTCTCTAGATGTTTCTGAACTTTGTTCAGCCCCGTCCCAGGAAATTGAGAGTCGCTACAGGTAAAGAAAAGGATGACCTAATAGTGACATCATGGAAAGTATTTTCAAACAAATAGTTGCTGAAGACTTCCTCCGAAGTCAGTTTCAAAGTCACTTTAAAACTGACAGGAAATTTTGAGGAAAATCTGCACTGAGGTAGAATTGTATCTTGAAATCTAAATCTGTGGGTAGGTTCTAGTACCCTCTGCTTTCTCTGCAATGCTCAAGGTCATTTTTTTTCCTTCCTTCTAGCAGAAACAGAAGGAGAAACAAAACTCAAAGAAGGTGCTAGCCGGAGAGGGGGAATGAAAGAAGCCGAGGCATAAATCCTTTCCATTTGAAGACTAGACAGATGAAGAGGGTGATGGAAAGCAGTGGGCAAAGGATAAATTTAAATTGGAAAAGGAGAACTGCCAGAAGTCCTCGAAGCTACGAAGGTAAAAAGGATGTTCTATAATCAAGGATAATCATGTGAGAGTCCTGGGCATTTTTATTCCTCCAGAATTGAAGGTGGGAGACTTGCACAGCAAGGGTGTGGTTGAGGATGAGAAGGGAAAATTTGCCTCCTGACCTGGGCAGAAACAGAACAGAAAAGAATTGTTTGGGAAGATTCCTCTGAGCCAAAACGGAGGCGGTCACCCTGATCCTGTTCCAGTTAAGCCCCAAAGAGGAGACAGTGCAGTGGAGAACCCTGAACTACAGAAATGGCAGAATTGAAACCAACTCATAGAACAGGCTGATGTTTGCCAGAGGGGAGGGGTTGGGGGCCTGGGTGAAAAAGGTGAAGGGATTAATAAGTACAGATTGGAAGTCATAAAATAGTCACCAGAATGTAAAGTACACCATATGGAACATAGTCAATAATATTGTAATAACTCTGTATTGTGCCAGGCGGATACTGGAATCAGAGGGAGTACTTTGCAAAGTATATGATTATCTAAATGTTATGCTGTACATCTGAAACTAATACAAAATAATATTGAATGTAAACAGTAATTGAAAAAATCTTTTAAAGAAATGGCTGAATGGGCCTAGGGAAAAAGGGTACATCTAGAAAAAATGCCCTCATCGAAGACCACCATTGTTTTACACATTTTAATGTGATCCATACACACGTTTAGATAACTAGCTGAGGAATTGAAGTTAACCTAGTTCTTTTTACCTTAAAGTTCAAAAAAAGAAGAGAGATAAAGGGATTTTGTCCTGCAATTATTTTTTATTCCTTATATTTATAATAAAGAAGTCCTGTACTGATTTTCAAAGTGCTCCATAGTGTTCCTGTAACTCTTACATGGTGAAGAAACTCCAACTAAATAATGTGACCTTTTTTAACTAAAGCTGCTGTAGACGGGGGTGGGGGTAGGAATACAGGACACACACACAAACAACAAACATCGAATCTGCGACAAGTAGTACTGTGGGAGCAGTGAAATACATCAAAACCGGTATACAATCTGACTGTAACAGTAGACACTGTTCACAAAGAATGCCCCTCCCCAAAGCGTCTGCCTCTGTCTTCTCACTGTGTTCAGCAAGGTGGGTCCACTGCTTTCAGCTGTCTGCAACACAGCAGCAACTTGACCAGCTTTCAGGGAAAAGGTATAATCAGTGATATTTCACCAACAGTTGCATGAAAATGCTCTGAATCTCCTCCCAGGCAACATTGAAATAGCTCATGAAACTCTGAAGAGCCTATAGATATTTATATCCTGATATTTCAGAGTGTAGGTTCTTAAAATATTAAGAGAAATTGCCTAGGACACCAAAACTGACCTGCTGTGCCAGATATCTGTTGTTCATCTGGGTTCTCCCCATTGAAGAGTCTCATTGGAAAAGGATCTCACTCATTAACCACTGAGTTAAGTAGGAAACATTATTATGACAACATTTATAACTTAAAATGTTATTTTTATGTTAAAACAGACATGGATATATTATAGAATAAAAATTCATATGAATTTCTAACATTAAAAAAGTATAAAGAGTTGTTTTTGTTTTTGTTTTTAATGAGGGGTTGAGGTTAGAATATGGGAATATGGCCCCAGACTTCCAGAGACATCAGTTCAATGTCCATGCGATGAGGGATACTTAATGGAAAAGGTTTAAAAGCACTGGCTTGGAGTCTATACACAGAGAAGCCTAGTAGGTATAAATCACTCAGCTTTTGTGACTGATCACACTGGAAAAAGTACTTGCTAACAGTTAAAAGCCCCTCCTATAGACATAGTTATCAAGGTGTCATAACTTAATGTTTGTGAAGAGGCAATAATATGGACAGCACCCATGTCCATGCAATATACTGTAACTTCCCTCAAAAAACCAATGCACGTGGTTAGAAAAGAGACAGTCTGGAATATACTTGATCTAAGTCTGCTAAAAATATCCGTTGGTTGACAGATCGTTTCATCTGAACATGTTTTAAAAGATGGCAATCTTCAGATCCTTAATACTTAATCATTAGACTTTCTTCATCTGTATAATTTCCTTTAATGTAGTATCTTTTCCTGGACAACATAAGCCAATTCAACACTGAAAGTCTTCCATGCCTTAGCCCTGCCAGTCCTATCCCAACTTCCTCCAGCTTCATAGTAAGTTCTTCTAACCCTCTGCAATCGTATACCTTCAGATATCATCCCTCCCACCCTTCCCTCACTGGGATTTACCTTACTGCATCAGTTATTTATGTTGTAATCAACCCTACATCTCAGTTGAAATTAAAAAAAATAATGCAGGGAAAATTATTTTGAAATCAAATGAAAACTTCAATAATTTGATTTGCAGGAAACGAAGAACAAGGTGTCACAACCCGAGTGCTTTTAAATAAGTCATAATTAATTAACACGTGCACCTATGTTTGGATGTTCAATTTACGACTAATTATGCAGAAAATGTAATTGCATACTTAGTATTCAGTCGTGCCTTCTCCCTCTCATTTATAGCATCCAGGGGTTTTTTTGTTGTTCTTGTTAATGGTATGTGACACCTGTTGAAATTCTTGAAATGTTGTCAAGACACAAATAATAGGATGATCTCTCTTAAAACATAGTTATTCCTGTTGAGAAAATTGTAGAAAGACCTAAACTTATTTCCTAACTGATCTTACTATTTTAAAAAATTGTATGTATGTCTATGTTCTTTTGTCCTCTTTTGAAATACTCTTGCTAAGAAATCACATTAGGCACATCCTGCTAGTTTCGTTTCTTCTATGGATTTACAATATAGACTTTTTATTTTCTTGGAAGAGTCATAAAGCTCAAAGGAATCATGAATGACCATCACATTTATGTCATTCTAGACAGGCTTCTTTTTAATAATGCTAAAGGGAATTTATAACCTTTTCTCCATCTTAAGATGGAGAAAAGATGCCTACCTAATAAAGTAGGTATCAAAGAAGCCAAGGAAATAAAACCAAATTTAAAACTTCCTCTGAATAAGTCATGGGAGTAATTGCATTTGTGAGTATTTTCTCACTGAAAGAAAAAAAAGAAAGAGAGCAAGCAGGAAAAAAATTTCAAATCTCTTATAATACTTAGCAGGATAACAACTACTTTGCTGTGTTTTCAGAAACTCCTAAAGAAGTTTTATCACATACAGTTGCCTTTTTCTATATAAGCCAAGTAAATTCCAATGCCCTTTGTGGCCCAGTCTCAGAAAGGCATCTCCTACAAGAGATACTATCAAGCCACCAAAGTAAAAGCAATTCCAGCCCTTGCATGGCTCTGCAGAGCCACTACTTCTCACCTTCCAGGAAGACTGCTCCCCAGCCCTTCTGCAGCCAGGCGGGCCACAGGGCCAGTGCCAGATTATGCGCTTTGAACAAAGTGTCTTTCTGGTCAAAGCTTAGAAGGGTGTGACGACTCTACATCCTCTTCTCCCCTACCATCCTTACAACAGCAGAATCAAAAGATCAAAGCACCACATAGAGGACCTGTCCGAGAGGGTTCCTGGGACTGACACCAGGCTTTGCACAAAAAATAAATTTTTGTTGTTTTAACCCAAGAGATTTACTACTTTGCAGCTTGCAATTTTATAGCAGAATCTAGCCTATCTTGACCTGCAAATGTTAAAGGGAATCCATTTATACACACAGAAGCACTTCCTGAAACACCCTGTCCACTCCTCTCTCTCCCCAGACTACCCTGGTCAAGAGCCTCACAATCTCTCAGCCTCCCCACCAAGCCCAGCAATCAAGACCCTGGATTGTTTATCCTTCCCTTGTCCTCCCTGCTCTTTGATCCTGTCTGTCTCGATAGAGTCTCCTGATTCTGTGTCACATAAGCCCGAAATTTCAGTTGACAAAAGTCAAACTCTATTTAGAGTGCTAAGGATGGGAATCAACTGAACCTTCAAGGAAAAAAAAAATCCTTCTGGGATGAGTAAAACAGGGTGCAAGCGGTGGAAGCACTACTTGAAAAATGTCCCTATCATATTTGTTTTTGGTCCGAAAACAATTGTGTTAGGATTTACACCTTGGGGACTTATTCTTACCTGCCTAGCTTATTGCAGTTACTTAGGTTTCATTTTTGAGCACTAGTGCGGCCACTCTTTGACCTCCACTTTCCAGAGCCATCAGAGACCACCCCCACAAATAGCCTTCCTAGAGCTGTGTGGTATACAACCTGCATGACTGTATGGGCACCACCTCCATAACTACATAATAACAGTTAATATAAAAGACCATGCAAACTTTTAAGTGAGACTTTTATTGTTTGAATAAAACAATAAACTTGTTTAAACAATAAAAGTCTCACTTAATATGAGGCTATGGTAATTTTCAACAATATTATTAATAAAATTTATGAATAATAGCACCTCCCATTGCAAACACTATACTAGTAAC
This sequence comes from Mormoops blainvillei, assembly GCA_004026545.1. NCBI lineage: Eukaryota > Metazoa > Chordata > Mammalia > Chiroptera > Mormoopidae > Mormoops > Mormoops blainvillei. The sequence goes on along the minus strand of PVJD01006774.1, from coordinate 59,666 downwards.
TGGGGAGGTTACAAAAAAGATGCAAAATATGGTCTTTTTATGTTTTTTTAAGTTAAATTTATTGGGGCAAAATTATATAGGTTTCAAGTGTACAATTCTATAATACATTATCTATATATTACATTGCGTGTTTACCACCCCAAGAGAAGTCTCCTTCCACCACCATGTATGACCCCCTTTACCCTTTACTATCCCCTTTTCCTCTAGTAGTCACTATTCTGTTATCTCTGTCTATGAGTGTTTATTTGTTTGTCATGTTTGTTCATTTGCTGCTTTCAGTTTTATATCCCACACATGAGTAAAATCATATAGTTCTTGACTTTTTCCATCTGAGCTATTTTGCTTAGCATGATATTCTTAAGATCCACCCATGTTACCACAAATGGCAGTATTTCATCCTTTCTTATGGTTGAATAGTAGTCCATTGTAAATACTTACAACATCTTCTTTATCCAATTATCTATTGAAGGACACTTTGGTTGTCTCCATGTCTTGGCCACTGTGAATAATGCTGCAATGAATACAGCGTACATACCATATATCTTTACAAATAAATGTTTTCAAATGTTTCAGGTAGATATCCAGAAGAGGGATTGCTGAGTCATATGGTAACTCTATTCATAATTTTTTGAGGAACCTCCATGCTATTTTCCATAGTGGCTGTACCAGTTTACATTCCCAGCAGCAGTGAATAAGGGTTCATTTTTCTCCACAACCTCTCCAACACTTGTTATTACTTGTTTTGTTAATAATAGCCATTCTAACGGGTATAGTTTTTAATTTATATTTCCCTAATAGCTAGTGAAGTTGAGCATCTTTTCATATATCTGTTAGCCACTTATATATCTTCTTGGGGGAAGTGTCTGTTCAGGTCCTCTGACCACTTTTTAATTAGGTTATTTGTTTGTTTTTTTGCTGTTGTTGAATGTATAAGTTCTTTATGTATTTTGAATATTAACCCCTTATCAGAGGTGCTGTTTGCAAATATCTTCTTCCATTTGGTTGGAGATATTGTATTAATCCTCTAAAAGGTTGGAAAGGAAACATTCACAAAAAGACCAAAATCAGTCGAAGATAACAATTAACAGGCAAAATAAATGGAATTTATAATAACATGTTATGATCAAGGTGTGCTGAAGTGATCAAGCAAGACAGTGGGTCAAGGAAGACAGTGGACAGGGTAGACCGCAGCAGATGTTTGCAAATCAGAAAAGAAGAAAAAAGATTAGTCTTAAGTTTCAGGGTATGAGATACAGTGTTTGCTGACAGGACCATAAAAGGAGGCTGTTTGTCACTGTGTGGATCTAAACTATTTCCAAGCCCACCAAAAAGAAACAGAAGGAATGTCACTCTCATATTTCTCAGGAATGTATGACAGTCACAATTTCACACCAGCAAGCTCACCTCAGAAAGAGCACTTCTTCATCTCCCTAATCAAAAACCATCTAATCAAACTTCTCTAAGAGAGGGTAAAAAAGTGCATTATGCAGATATGGTCCCTGCCCTCTAGGGGATTACAATCTAAAACCTGGCTCTGACAAGCATAGAGAAATAATTAGCATAGATAAGGATGAGGAATGTATTTTCTGCAAGCCTCACTGCCATCAGACAGAACAATTTGTAGTCATCACTGATCTGAGCCAAATTCAAATTAGTGACCCAAAGGCTCCACTGTCTCGGTGTTATTTTCAATCTCCTTAGCTATCCAATCTCTAGAAGTTTCATTTTTCATTCTTACTGTGCAGTCATCATCAACTACCAAAGGGAAAGACTGTGATCCAGACACACTAAAAATAGCATTCTTGCCTTCTGAAAGCCAGACTCAGATTTATGACAGTTTTAAAATTTGGTTCTTCGTCTTAAAAGTTCAACATTCTACAACAACTGTGCAAAGTAATGCCTACCTGGCCTTTAGAGCATGAAGCGCCATAACCCGGTGCAGCGGGAGAGCGGGCCTTTATGTGATCCATTTACATTAGAGAGAGATGGCATTTTCTCCTACTTGACAGGTTGACATGCCTTCGTGTGTTTGCCACTTAATCAGCAGAATCATTAAGGCACTGAGGGTTCTGATGGTCTCAATAAAAAACATGTATTTCTGTAAAAACTATCACTATAAATAATTTAACAAGCACACCCCCTCAAAAGACTATAAAAAGAGAGGAAGAATTATCCTTTCATACTTAAATCACAGATTACTCTGAAGTTGAGCCAAAGCAAGTCCAGATTTAAGATGAGGGCAGGATTTTGTTCAGCAATAAATAATAAATTTAAAATGAAAGCAGATTACAGAAAAATATAATGTGATTTCTGTTTTCAAATATATATTATATACCTTTAAATATATAATACACACATTTAAGTTTATATTTCTATAAAAAAGATTTGGGAGAATTATGCCAATACAAACTGTTGACATTATTCATCAGAAGGGTGATTTGTGGTAGGGAAAACTTTTACCTTCTCTGTTTTTGAATTTTTTACAATAATTTCATTCTATCAGAAGAAAGTAAAGGTATTTCTACTCTAAAAGTATGCACACACATATAGACTATATGTACATGTACAAATTTATACCAATGCAAATCAAGCTAGATATTACATCTCTTTCCACCTGGATGTCAAGAGTAAGTTGTCAGGAATGGAGCGGCATTAGCCTGGGAACCAGTGCTGGGAACCTAATCTCAGTCTGGAAGGGAGAGGCAGTAACGGAGACTGGGGCTCAGAGAGAAATAATAAGTTACAGAATGTGTCCCCAAAAGGGGACCAGCAGTCCACATTACAATGTCCCTGGGAGAACCGATAACCACAGAACCTGAGTTGTGGATTGAAGCCTGGCAAGTAGGAGTCTCGAGTCAACAGTGCACACGGATTTTTAGGCGTACAGCAACAGCTTGCTTTGGGAATGAGCGGTCGCCAACGCTGGGGAGGCGAGGGGTTGCAGAGGAGAGGAGTGGAAGTGGGTGAGAGGGTTGGAAGTAGAAGAGGGGGAAGGAAAAATGCCCTGCTCTCTCTCTTACTGCCTGCCCTAAGTCTCCTGCCTTGGCCTCCCTTCGGCCAAACCCGATAGGAGCCAGGTGTCACACGAACCTGGGAAACACGGCCCGTGGAATTCACTTCCTGAGTAACTAAAGAAGGCAGGAAAGAGCAGTAAGTGAACCTGAAAGCAAAGACGCCAAGGACCAGCATGCATGGCATCTGATTTAGCAAGAATTCACAGATTAGTTATAATTTATTTTAAAATATTACCATTTCTGGGTATGCCTCCCATGCTCCCATAACATCCAGGTAGTATTGCACCTGCATATGTTTGAGCGTGACTGTTGGGCCTGCCCAGCAGACCAAGGAGAGTAGTGTATAGCAGGGGTTTCGACCTGTTCCTGTAGACCCAGAGGTCCCACATAGCTTACCTGCAGTTACCATGTAGGTAGAGTGGAATGAGTACACAGATTCCAAACCCCATCTCTAATGTAGCCAGAGCTTTTAATTGTTTTTAAACTGTTTTTTAACTCTTTTATATACTTGATCCACGTAAGATTTTGCTTGAACAAAATGCCTCTCAGCTTAGGTAGAAATTCACTGGTATATCAAGTTGCTGCTAAGAATTATCTCAATGATCACATTTCATAATTTTCCTTTGGTTTCTCATGATATCGAGTTATTATTTCCCTATGTTTTATACCCTACCTCTCAGAGAACTGTGAAATATGTTCTCTAAACTGGGTGATGCCAAAGACTGGTGACCGAGTCTGATAAAGCTAATGTAGACTACGGACTAGGGTCTGACACCTGGCCCCCTTCCTCCCAGGGGAATTTAGAGGACAGAAGGGCTGTCTAGTCAGCTGCTTCAGTGGGGGTCCCAGGAAATGGGATGAGCCTCATCTCCAGGTGAAAAAGTCCAGTAGGGCCACCTGAAGGAGTTAAGAGACCTCAGGAAAAGACCAGAGACTTAGCCCATAATGTCTAGAAATTAAGGAAAAGGGTCTCCAGAAGCCACCCAAAAGAAAGATGCTTCTTCTAAACAAAGACAGCCAGAGAAGAGAGACGCTGGGCAGGGCCACTTCTGTAAAGCCCGCAAAGGAGAGGAAAGAATCAGTAGGAAGCACCTGCCAAGCAGACACAAAAATGCCATCTTCCACTGCCTGCTGGGCCTAGAGGGCACAAGGCCCCCAGCCAAGTAAGAATTTTGCTTTGCTGGTGCCTCCCCTCCCTTCCTGAGCTTCCACTCCCAGGAACAAGGAGAAGAAGACGGAAAGCTAAAGGCACACACCCCTTCCACGCTCACTGAGGACTTTCCAAAAGAAGCAGGTCTATCTGGGAAAAACCATCATCAGGGGTGGAGTTTTGTTAACACCCACCTGAACATTCTAGTTGTAAAGCATGTCTGATTGTGACTTAGAGTAACTCTACCTTATCCATTACTTAAGAGTGAGTAGAAAAACCATGGGTTTGGTAGTTTTTAACCATGATTAGGGGAAGATTATTCCCCACTAAACAAAGTTTAAAGAAGCAGTAGGAGGAGGAAAAAACAAGTTATGTTATGATCACAATCCACACGTCATGCTTGTGCGGCACGCCAGCTACATTTGCCTGGCCCAGCTGGCGTAGCTCTTGTAACAACCATGCTCAGATCGCATCCTGCTTGAATGACAGTGATTGAGATGATAGCTTTTGCTTCTGGAAAATCCCCAAAGATAAAAATGCCACCCATGTGATTTGAAGAGATGAAATTTGATCAAATACTCAGAACAGAACCTGGTCCAATAGCAGAGGTAGGAACTTCTAGGATTCACAACTATTTATATCACCTATCTCTCTTTGCTAACTTCAATGCTCACAAAGTAACACTAAAGTAACAAATGATAGACAATTTTTCTATACACAGGAGAAAGTAAGATTCACCCCGTTTCAAAAGGAAACTAGATATCTTTTATCTTCATCTTGAGTATTTCATTACAGAAGCTGTGACAATGAGAAGCAACAAGGAATGGAAGGAACCCTCAAAGAAAATGAATAGAAACTGAAGACAGCAGTAAGGAGATTGGACCCAAGGTAATAGTTTCAGTAGGTTATTGGGCAGGGTGAGAGAAAAGCAGAGAGAGCGCAGAAGAAAGATGACAGCTATCCTCAGCAACAACACATCAGTGGAGGGGAAAAGGAAAAAGTAAGAGAAGTCTCAGGAGGGGAGATGATGAAGCAAAGCGTTCCACTGGCCATCTGTCACCCAGCGAAGGGCAGCTGTCGCTGGATGAAGACTCTCGTATACAGAAGGGACACTCACATGTTGCATAAGTCTTGAGGTTGCTACCACCCCTGACATTGATTACCTGCACTCAAGATAGAATGAAATAGCAATGCCCTGTAACCTAAATCACTCTGCTGAAACTGACAGAAAGATAAGCTTCATTACAGTAGCAAAAAGACAAAATTTTTTTTACATAGTCAAGTTATTATATAGCTCATTCAGATGAGGATAACTTTACATTATACATTTACATTTCTTACCAAAGGTGTTATTTAATAAAGGCTAAAGTAAAATTGAAAGCGAAAGTATAGTGAGTTTTTGAAGTATTTATCTTATGTTCCTAACTGAAGAGATAAATTTAGTAGTTGTTTCTCAGGTAACTAAACTTTGCTGTCGGGCTTAGTTTTTTATGTATTTAATTTGCCTTTAAACCTAGATTCTGTGCAAAGTTCCATAACTGCTTTAAAATATGGGCTTTATTAGGGATGTGAAAACTGAGAATGCAGTAATATTTTCTCCTTATTAACTCATCACTTGATGGGGGTGGATGGGGGCCAGGAGAGACAGGAACTTAGAGCACTCAGATACCCACACTGGGAAAAGACGAGGCCAAGTAACTGTCTTTTTCTAAGCCTAAAAATAATTGAGGTTCCACAAAGAACGTGATTCCTTTATCCTAGGAATCCTTTGGTAATGGAGTTAAAGAGTATAATATTTCACTTTTTTAAAAAAGGCATATTTTGTGTAAGGATTCTTAAGAGTGTGTTTTTGCTTTCCTGCTGCCTGTTGACTGTTTTATTGGAGGGGGAGGGCAGAGCAAGAAGAGGCAGGGAGTTGTTTTTAAATCTCATTTCAAAAGGTATCTTTAGATGGGGCTGATATAGGAATGCTATACACCTCCACTTTTAACCACTGGTGTCCAGTTTCAAGAGGGAGTTATGGCTCTTCAGCCTGACTCACATCCCAGAAAATCAAGTTAAGTCATCATTAGCATCATTCATTACTGAATATGAACTTATAATCTAAGTAAGCAAATAGCTATGCAATACAATGTAGAATGTAGAAAAGCTGTACGATTGATACAAATGCTTGGGGTCTGAAGAGCCTTAGAAGTTTGATTCAATGAAAGAATATGGGAAACTTCAAACTTAAGTTTGTCTGATTTTTGCCCTTTAGTGTAACTTGGGCAACCCTCTGAACCTAATTTTCCTCATCAGTAAGTGCCTAGCACATAGTAGGTGCTGCATAAATGTTAGTCCCTTTTCCCTCTCATAGGAGACCATGAAGTCATGTGGGACCACGTGCTGGAAGACATGATTAGCTCTTTACATTTCACAAGGAAGAACTGATTGGGTTATTTTCGTGTCACTCAGCCTAGAGCTTACACTGCCATCATGGTCACTTCTCTGTGACTATAGCAGCTGATTGCATCTCCTTAGTGAAACCTACTGATTAAGTGCTGGCAACCCCAAAAGGGAATAAAAGCCCATGGAGACCACTCTTCTCAAACGGTTCCTATTTCAGAGTGAGTGCTGTTTCCATGGACTCCTCAAAGACAATTATAGATAAGATTGTCCAAATGACTAAAAACCATGTGACAAAAATGTAAAACTTCACTATTAAAAAACTGAAATTACAGGACGGCTCTTCTCTTCATTTTTTCAAAGCAGCAGAGGTTTTGAAACTATCAAATGCTGACACAGATGAAGCAAAATACTCCCATAGATTATTTTGGGAAATAAATAGAAGCAAATATAACTGTGTTTGTCTGGGTCTTCAGAGAAGCAGATGCCTAGGCTGTATTAAACATACAAGAATTTTATTAAGGGAAATGTCTGTGTGAGAGAAAATGGAGAGAGAGCAGGAAAGCTGAGAGCGCAGGCAGACCACCATGCAGCCTGACCTCCAGTAAAGGGAGGGAAGGCTGCCATAAGCACCCCAGACTGCCTGGCAGCCTAACAAGGGGTCAGTAAGGCAATGAGGGAGTCCTCCAGCCAACGGCAGCCATGAAAGGAGTCCTGGGTCTCCCGGGCCTTTCCCGGCTAGGAGCAGCCCATGGGAGCACAGCCTTGGATAAGTCCTTGGTCAACTATGCTCTGTGTTTGGAGACCTATGAGACACACTCTCATGGCTGCTACAGTCACTTTTTGGTAAACAAATTTGTCAGTGTATATTAAATGGTTTAAAATTCTACTTGTTTTTTTATCTTTAAATCTACCCCTTGAAATTTACCCTAAGGAAATATCCTAAAATGGGAAAAATAACTTGAGTTACAAAGCTGTTCACTTAAAGTTTTTATAATAACAAAAATTAGAAACTCAACATCACTTCCAGTTAATCATGACAGTGTCCACCTCATCCATTTCACTCATTCACTTTGATGGCCTCACCCTGTTTTGAGCCTGTGAATTCTCTTAAAGTAATTAAAAAATAAAAAATTCCGATTTCTGGTCAAGATGATGGTGTAGGCAGACATGGCTTGCCTCTTCACACAACCACATCAAAAGTACAACTAAAATATGGAACAACCATCACTCAGAACTGACAGAAACTGAGTTGAATGAAAGTCTGACAACTACAGAATTAAAGAAAAAACTTCCATTCAGACTGGTAGGAGGGGAGGAGACACAGAACAGGCTGGTCCCATACCCATGTGTGGTAGATAAAAATTCAGGAGGGATATCTCAGGAACAAGGAGTCCCAGCCCCATGCCAGGCCCCCCAGTCCAGGGTTCCAGTGCCAGAAAGATAAGTCCCTACAACTTCTCACTTCAAAAACCAGCAAGGATTGACTCAGTGGAAGAAACTGCTGGAGCCTAAAGCAATTCCTTTTAAAGACCCCCCACACAGGCTTACCTACTCAGACTCACTCGGTCTGAGCTCCAGCACCAGGGTAGCAACTTGAAAGGCACCAGTGACGTATTGGGAGAAACTGGGATGTCTGGCATCAAGGCCAGCAGAGGCCATTGTCCCTTTTCTGAGCCCTCCCCACACAGAGCCACTGAGCTGGCAAGCTGGTGCCATATCTGAGACTCCATCACCTGACCTTGGAGATCCCCAGAGACTCCATCCCACCTAAATTACAGGCCCACCTAAACTGCTTTTCCATATGAATGGCTGGTCTTGGCTCATGCTTTACAACTCCCTAAATCCTATCAAACAAGCAACAGCTGGCCTCAGTGAGCTCCATGCCCAGCACTAGCAGCAGCCAACCTAGATTCACAGCTTGGCTTCACCTGGGAATCTCCAATCCCGGTATAAGTTGCAGCCATCTCAGATTGCTTTATAGCTCAGGCAGGGTGGCCCAGGGCAAAACACAGTTGGAGTGACCTTGCCATCCACCACCCCGGAAACCTCAGGGCCGGTTCACCAAGTGGAGAGCTACAGGCCACATCGGAGTGCCACCACTCTACCCCTGCACAACTGATCCTCCACAGAGCGGGGAGGTTGGTGGTACATGGTCACAGCCAATCGTTGCTGCTGACTGGCCTGAGTAAACCCTTCTTATTGATCTGCCAACAGCAACAAAGTCTCATCTCTAAGAGGAGGGTATACTCAGCCCACACAAAGGGCACACCTTGAGTACCCAGCTTGGGTGGTAGGGGAGGCTGTGCCGCTGGACCCTACAGGACACCTACTACATTAGGTAACACCACCAAGACACAGAGTCAAAGCAGCTCTATCTAATACACAGAGACAAACACAAGGAGCAGCCAAAATGAAGAGGCAAAGAAACATAGCCCAAATGAAGGAACAGATTGAAACTCCAGAAAAAGAGCTAAATGAAATGAAGGTGAGCAATCTATCAGATGCAGAGTTCAGAACATTGTTTATGAGGATGCTCAAGGAACTTAGTGAGACCTCAGCAGCATTAAAAAAAATCTAGTCAGAACGAAGGGCACACTAATTGAAATAAAGAACAATATACAGGGAAATAATACTAGCGTGAATGATGCCAAGAATCAAATCAATGATTTGGAACATAAGGAAAAGAAAAATGACCAATCAAAACAACAAGAAAAAATAATTTTAAAAAATGAGGATAGTATAAGCAAACTCTGGGACAACTTCAAGCGTTCCAACATTCACACCATAACGGTGTCAGAAGAAGAGAAACAGCAAGAAATTGGAAACCTATTTGAAAAAATAATGAAAGAAAACATCCCTAATTTGGTGAAAGAAATAGACATGCAAGTCTAGGAAGCACAGAGACTCCCAAACAAGATGGGTGCAAAGAGGCCCTCTCCAAAACACATCATAAGTAAAATGCCAAAGGTTAGGATAAGTCTCAGCTTGCCAGCTCTGCGGCGGGAGGGCTTAGAAAAGGAAATATGGCCTCTGCTCTCCTTGATGCCAGATACTTCAGTTCTTCCCTGAATATCACTGATGCCTTTCAAGCTGCTACCCCAGTGCTGGAGCTCAGAGAGGGTAAGTCTGAGTGGACCACTCTTCCAACTTAGAGATGAACCTTCCAAGGAATGCCAATGTGTAAATAAACTTGGAAGTAGATCTTTAACCACACCCCCCCCAAGTCAATGAAGCCCCCTTCAAGTGAAACTGTAGTGGGATAGTCTCATGAGGGACACTTGATTCAAAGCACTCAGCTGAGCTGCATCAGATTGCTGACATGTGGAAGATTTGTTGTTTTAAGCTGCTAAGTTTTGGGGTAGCTTGTTATGCAGCAATAGGTAACTAATACAACCTTACTTAACATTTTGCTCAGTCAGGTTGCAATTTGGATCCCACCAGGGCTCCAGCTACAACTCTGCTTCTCAGGATATAAGAATATATTATGTGTATATTGTGGCAGGTCAAATACTGGGCTTCCCAAAATATGGGAATATATTATACTCCCATATTAATTAGAATATATCCATATTCTAATTAATTCCTGGGACCTGTGAATATGTTATGTCACCTGGCAAAAAGGACTTTGCAATAGTAGTTAAGGTTACAAACTTTAAAATAGAGAGATTATCGAGACTTCTAGCCAAGATGGAGGCATAGGTAGATATGCTTTGCTTCCTCATACAACCAAAAAAAGGACAACAACCAATTTAAAAACAAAAACAACAAGAACTGCCAGAAAATCAAACTGTATGGAAGTCCAACAATGAAGGAGTTAAAGAAGAAACATTCATCCAGACTGGCAGGAGGGGCAGAGACGGGCAGCCAGGTTGGCAAGGATGTGCGGCTAGACAGTGGCTGGCAGACTGGGCAGTTCCACATTCACATGCAGATAAACTGGGAGGAACAACTGGAGAACGTGACAGACCACACAACCCAGATTTCCAGCGCAGGGAAATAAAGCCTCAAACTTCTGGCTGTAAAAACCTGTAGGGGTTGTGGTGGCAGGATAAACTCCCAGTCACATAGGAGAGTCCATTAAAGGGACCAATGGGGTCCTAGAACATACACAAGCTAACAAACCAGGAATCAGCACCAAAAGGGCCCAACTCACTCATGGGTAGTGGGGGAAGTGACTGAAAGTGGTGCGAGAGCTGAGCAACTGGCATTGTTCCCTCTCTGACCCCAACCCTACATACACTGCCACAACACAGTGAAGTAGATTGCCATGACCTAGCACATATAAAGGTTCTGCCCCTTACAATATAATGGTGCACTGAGACAAATAAATATGGCCCAAATGAAAGAACAGATCAAAACTCCAGAAACAGAATGAAGCAATGAGGAGATAGCCAACCTATCAGATGCAGAGTTTAAAACACTGGTAATCAGGATGCTCACAGAAATGACTGAATACATAAGAAAAATAAAGGAAGAAGTAAGGGCTATACAAAGTAAATTAAAGAAAAATACACAGGAAACCGAAAGTGAAGGGAAGGAAACCAGGACTCAAATCAGTGATTTGGGGCAGAAGGAAGAAATAAACATTCAACCAGAACAGAATAAAGAAACAAGAATTCAAAAAAATGAGGAGAGGCTGAGGAACCTCTGGGACAACTTTAAACATTCCAACATCCGGATCATAGGGGTGCCAGAAGGATAAGAGGAAGAGCAAGAGATTGAAAACTTATTTGAAATAATAATGAAGGAAAACTTCCCCAGTCTGGCAAAGGAAACAGACATGCAAGTCCAGGAGGCTCAGAGAATCCCAAAGAAATTGGACCCAAGGAGGAACACACCAAGACATATCATAATTACATTACCTGAGATTAAATATAAGGAGAGAATCTTAAAAGTAGCAAAAGAAAAGGAGCATTACCTATGAAGGAGTTCCCATGAGACTACCAGCTGATTTTTCAAAAGAAACCTTACAGGAAACAAGGGGCTGGAAAGAAGTATTCAAAGTCATGAAAGGCAAGGGTCTACATCCAAGATTACTCTATCCAGCAAAGCTATCATTTAGAATGGAAGGGCAGATAAAGTGCTTCCCAGATAAAGTGAAGTTAAAAGAGTCCATCATCACCAAGTCCTTATTACATGAAATGTTAAAGGGACTTATCTAAGACAAAGAAGATCAAAAGTATGAATAGTAAAATGACAACAAACTCAAAACTATCAACAACTGAACCCCCCCCCCAAAAAAAGCAAAAACACACTAAGCAAACAACTAGAACAGGAACAGAATCACAGAAATGGAGATCACATGGAGAGTTATCAGTGGGGCTAGGGAGGGGGAAGATTGGGGTAAAAGTTACAGGGAATTAGAAGCATAATTGGTAGGCACAAAATAGATAGGTGGGGGTTAAGTATAGTATAAGAAATGGAGAAGCCAAAGAACTTATATGTACAACCAATGGACATGAAGTAAGGGGTGGGTGTGCTGGAGGGAGAGGGCATGTAGGGTGGAGGGGGATAAGGGGGAGAAAAAAATAGGGCAACTGTAATAGGATAATCAATAAAATATACTTTAAAAAATGCCAAAGTTTAAAGATAACGAGAGAATCTTAAAAGCAGGAAGAGAAAGGCAGTGAGTTACCTACTGGGGGGGACGGCGGGGGGGAGGTGGGAGGCGGGGGGCGGGGTTCCCATAAGACTGTCAGCTGATTTCTCAAAAGAAACTTTGCAGGCTAGAAGGTACTGACAAGAAATACTCAAAATCATGAAAAGCAGAGACCTACAGCCAAAATTGCTCTACTCAACAAAGCTATCATTTAGAATTGAAGGACAGATAAAGAGCTTCCCAGACAAAAAATAACTAAAGGAGTTCATCATCGCCAAACCATTTTTATATGAAATGTTAAAGGGACTTATTTAAGAAAAAGGAGAGTCAAACTATGAACAATAAAGTGGCAAAAATACGTGTCTATCAACAACTGAATCTAAAAAACAAACTAAGCAAACAAAAAGAACAGAGGCAGAATCATGGATACAGAGAGCATTTAGATGCTTGCCAGATGGGAACAGGGTATGGGGGAATGGTGAAGAGGTGGACGGATTAAGAAGTACAAATAGGTAGTTGCAGAATAGCCATGGGGATATAAAGTACAGTATAAGAAGTGGAGTAGCCACAGAATTTATATGTATGACCCATGAACATTGTGTGGGGGTTGCCTGAGGGAGTTGGGGGGTGCTGGGTGGAGGAGATCAAAGAGGGAAAACCAGGACAACTGTAATAGCACAATCAATAAAATATAATTCTAAAAAATTCCATTAGTTAGAGGAACTCAGTCCTGCTGAACATCGAGACTCTAGTGATCAAAGGAATATTCTGTATATTTGTCTCACAGAGGTTCCCAAGGTTGTATGCATAAGTGAAAATTCAGCAAATTTGCAGATTATTAAAGCACTTCATGCACTTTACTGGATGTGTTTTAACCTCAATAAAGATGGAAAAAAAGAAATCAAAGGACATGGCTGCTTAAAGTTAGAGACTCTGCAGCTCCCAGGTGTTATAATTCTCCTGCATGGCCTCACTCTCAATCTCAACTGTGCATCTGTCATAGGAATCACCCAGGTTACAAGGACAAACTAACCAACCAGATTCTAATTGTGGTGAAAGACCTGGGGACCAGGAGTGCTGCTTTCTACCTGTACCACTCCCCATCTGACCTCTCTTCTCGCCCTTTTACCATGATTATTTTCTTCTTTCAACTTTATCCTGTGTTGCCACCCCCATCTTTATCCTGTCGCTGAAATAGAGCTATTATTCGAAATGTAAATAAGCAGTACCTACCACTACTGTCTCCACCATTTTTTCATGAAAACTATCTATTAGTATCCAGTTGTTCTCCACTTTCTTTTATCATTTAAAATAATTACTTTAATCCAGAAAATACTTGGGTGACATCATTGAATATGTTTTCTCCAATAAATATAAACATATTATAAACCAAATATTACTTACTGGTTAAATTAAAGTTGCAATCTGGTCCTTGTTTGATGCTTAACATCTGCCCCTCAGAGATGACAGAATTGATTTGAATTTAAATGAGAACAAAATTTCACTCAACCCTGGTGTATTCTATGGCCCCCATCAAGACACAAATACAACTCTGGAGGCAGCTATCCAGCATTTGTAACTTAGAACCAATCTGTGACTTTGAATAACTAATCAATAAATCAGAGATTTACATTCATTTCAGGGTGTGATGGCAGATTGCTGATCTATTCTTATGCCATGCATTCAACAATTACACATTGAGCAAAATATATGTTGTTTGAAAGTATTGTGGCTTACTACTCAATATCCATTCTTCCCCTCTTCCGTACTAAAAGAACCTTAATTTTATTCTGGGTGGCAGCACGCCTGAGCTTTTGCAATAAATCCATATTTGAACACATATTAATGACAATCTCGTTCCACTGTGCCAGATACTAAATATTCCAATTTTATTTTGCTGCTAGAAATGGCCATGGGGCCCAGATATGGCTAAAAAGATGGAAGTGGGAGTGTACCAGGGCCTCCTAAGAAGGCTCTACTTTCCTGATAAAAGGGGTAGAGGCAGCCGGCACCATCCTTCCCCGTTTCCTAGTCCATATGCAATGTGTGGACCTCCAAAAGCAGCCTCGAGACCATGAGGCAACAAGCAGAAGATGAACAGCGATTACACTGAAGATGGCATAGGAAAAGGCTAGGTCAGTTCCCGAGATAGGAAGGGAAGAATCAAAATCAGGGTCTTAGAAATATAAAGCACCTGGCAGTATTATTTAGGTAGTAAAATCAAGAACCAATTAAAAATGAATCATAGGGAATCCCAAGGTGCACTGGGAGCCCAGGTAAGGCTAGCATTTATTTAGAGCAGAACCACATTCTCATACATATTTGCTAACAGTGTAAATTGGGTTAACTTTTTTTTTTTTACTCCATCAGCATTTAAAATGCACATCTTTAAACTAGCAATTCCATTACTGGGAAATTATCCTACAGAAAAACACAGGTGCCAAAAGATATATGCACAAAGTTATTTATTGCAGCATTGTTTGAAAGAGTGAAAAATTAGAAGCAACCTAAGTAAGACATTGGGAATACAAAGTATATACATTCATACAATAAAATACTGTGCAGCTGTTTAAGAAAAAATGAATTAGTATACATATAATGTAATGGAAAGATGCCCAGGAGATATTCTTCAGAGAAAATAAAAAGAAATACATATACTATGATCTCATTTTTATAAAAAAATTAAAATTTAAAAATTAATGTAAATTGAAAGTATTGCATGTATAAGTAAGCATATATGCATAGAAAAATGCCTGAAAGAGAAAAGGAAAAAGGAAGAAATGGACCCAGTTTGTGTGTCTTCAGGCCTCTTCCAACAACTGCTGTTGGTGCAGCAATACTAACTGAAGGCCGAAAGCACACAATAAGAATAACTCAGGATGAGGTTCAGCTTGGGTGGCAAGCAGATAGAAATCTGGAGATTTAAAGTAGCTCCAGCCCTGGCCAGGTGGTTCAGTTGGTTGGAGCATCGTTTCGTGCACCAAGTCCTGTACACCAAAAGGTTGTGGGTTCGATCCCCAGTCCAGGTACATACAGGAGACAACCAATTGATGTTTCTCTCACACATCAATGTTTCGTTTCTCTCTATTCCTCTCTCTTTCCTTTCCTCCCGCCCTCCCTCTCTAAAAATCAATAAACAGATTCTCAGGTGAGGATTTTTAAAATAATAATAAATTAGCTCCAGAACTATGAACCTTCGGGGCAGATTTTGGTAGGTGAAACAAATGAATGCCAAAGACACATAATAAGGAGAGAGAGAAGAGAGGAAAATAAAAGGTTCAGGGAATGTGATCTGAATCTGTGAAGATAAGGAAGGTATCTATGGAAGGTGGGAGGACGGGGACATTGTGCTGGGGAAAAGAGAAGCAGCTCTGAGTTTGAGTCCCTGGAGCTGGAACAGACCTGACCAGTGAAAAAGCCTGAGGAGGGAACAGCCTGTGGTTGGCTGGAGGGCAAACAGCATTGCGATGTCAGAGTCCTCCCTCGTATGTGCACCGCAGACTGCGCTTTCAAACAGCGGGTAGCTCCCTGTTTGCTCCACTAGAGTCCACCCCATTTTCACTAGCTTTCCCACCGAAGTCTATCTCCTTCACTGCGGACAGTATGCTCTTGGAATTTCTTTCCCAGTCCTCTGCTTCTAAACAAGCATGCCATTTCACTTGAGGGATTCAATGGGACTTTACTGCTAAAAATTTCAGAGGAGAGCAAAGTAATAAACGCTGCTGAGCTTTATTGTTAAGTCAGTGGAATGAGCCTTATAGTGGTTGTTGCACATTATTGTCACATCTCAGACCTTGATTATGAACTCGGCCGCTAAATTCTGACCCGCCCATCTTTTTATTGGTTGGGTTTCTAAATTCCCTTTCCCACCACCTTTTCTCGAGCTTCAGCCCCTTTGCCTCGAGTTTCAACATTAACACTAATGGCGAGTATTAGCTTGTGGGTAGACACATTACATTTCAGAGCGAGCTTCGGAGCTGTCCCTCCCACCTCAG
Source organism: Mormoops blainvillei (assembly GCA_004026545.1). NCBI lineage: Eukaryota > Metazoa > Chordata > Mammalia > Chiroptera > Mormoopidae > Mormoops > Mormoops blainvillei. The sequence continues at coordinate 43,520 of PVJD01006774.1, read as the reverse complement.
TGTCTTCTTGATACATTCAAAACCATTTCCCAGCAAATGCCCTCGAAGTTGAGAAAAGTACAGTGAGTCACCAATGAGAAGGGAGGCATTTTAGGGAGTAAAAGCAAAGGGCTGAATGCAAAAGTGGTTCTGGATGTCAACCAGCGGCAGCGATGAGCTTGACTGGATGCTGCTGCTATGGAACTGTGGTCTCGGGACAGAAACGGTGGTCACGGGACAGAAACGGTGGTCTCGGGACAGAAACGGTGGTCTCGGTGTGGAAGAGAAGTAGCTCCTCCTCCACCACTGGGGAAACACGAAAGGGAATGACGGCAAATGAGGAGGATTTGAGGCGACATCAAAAAGCAGGAAACAGGTATCTATCAGAGTTTTTAGTTGCAGTGGACATTAATCAACTATTGGCTGATTTACACAGGAAAGAATTTATTAAAAGATAATTGGTGGTTCATGTCATCTTCAGCAGGGTCAGAAAACCTGACTTGGAAGCCATGCTGCCAGAGTGTTCTCAGTCTTACTGAACCCAATTGGTCCTGGGAATACACCAATGCGGCAGCTACTGGACACTTTATTTTGTTTACACTGCCAACACCAAGCATGCTGGAACCTACCGGAACTGCCCTGGACACCACCAGAGACAGTTGTCAGGGATACTGCCTTTCCTGGAACCACTGCTGCCCCCTCTGGAAACTGGACTCACTGCTGCCAGCACCAGCTCGACCAAAACTGGTTCCTTATGGTCTCTGCTTCTGTGCACCTCTAGTTTGCAATGCCAGGTCAGGTGCCGGTGCATCTGGCTGGTGAAACCTAGAACACCTGCCACGCCCTGAACTCAAGGAAGGTTGGGAAAGTGCCATCCAGCCTTTTTAGCTTCTAGAATGGAAGCTGGCCAAAAAGTGAAGAAACACCATCCACACCTGGAACCCCAGAGAGTGTGCAAAAGTGTTGGAAATATGAGATAGTTGGTTTACATTAGTAGAGGAGCTTCATAAAATTGAGTGAAAGACTAATATGTGGGTAAAAAAAAAAAGTCATAGGAAAAGAGAACAGATTTGTGGTTTCCAGAGATGGGGGTGGAAGACAGAGGAATTAAGTAAAGGTCAGTCAGAAGGTACAAACTTCCAGTTATAAATAAGTAAGTGCTCAGGATGTAATACACAATATGATGACTATAGTTAACACTGGTGTATAATACAGATGAAAGTTGCTAAGAGAGTAGATCCTAAAAGTTCTCATTACAGGAAAAAGAATTGTAATTACGTGAAATAATGGATGTTAACTAACTTTATCGTAGTAATCATTTTACAATATGTGTGTGTCGAGTCATTATGCTGCATACCTTAAACTTACACAATGTTGTATGTCGATTATATTGCAACAAAACTGGAAGATGAAGAGAAATGGGTTAGGCTGTTAAACAAACAGGAATAGGGGTAAGAGAAAAAAACTGAGTGAAAAAGTAGAGTCAAACCCTCACCCCTAGGAGAGGTGAGGGATTTGAGATGAACACAGGGAGGGAGTAGAGGGAAAGAATTTTTTCTAAGAACATTATTGAAGGGCTTTCACTGATGAAAGAAAAATGCTCATAACTAAAAGTGCTAAACAGGTCCTGGCTGGTGTGGCTGAGGTGGTTAGAGCATCATCCTGTCCTGTGAACCAAAAGGTGATAGGTTCAATTGCCAGTAGGGGCACATGCCTAGATTGTGGGTTCAGTCCCTGGTAGAGGCATGTGCAGGAGGCAGCCTATCAGTGTTCCTTTCTCTCTCTCTCTCTCTCTCCCCCACCCCCCCCAACCACTCCTCTCTTTTCCCTGCTCCCCCTTCCTTTCTCTCTCTGGAATTTAAAAAAAGAAAAAGTGCTAAGCAGAAAAGCTCAAAGAAACAAATAAAAATAATCCAAAATTCTCCAACCCATATTACTGCTTTTAGCATTTTAACTGTTTTTCTACATCTGTTTCTATGAATATATAGATACACTCTACATAATATTTTTATTGTGCTTTTTCAAAAATATCTCTTAAATTATAATTTTATGACTATTAAAATTGCATTCTTTGAATATACCATCATTTTTTGGTATATCACAAATATTTTTCCCTTAAGTTCCTAGAAAGTGAACGAGTCAAAAGATGAATATTGACACATATTGTCTTGTTGCTGCGAAAATATTATGCATTTTCAGTCATGAATTGTTTAATATTTTATTTCTCTGAGCTTTCACTAATACTATGTATAATCGATATTAAAGTATTTTTGGTGAAAATTTATCCCATTTTTACTTTGGATTTATTTGATCATAAATAAGGTTTTATATCTTTTCCATATACATATATAAATTACCTATTCCTATCTTTTCCATTTTTTCTTTTGAAAATACACTTATTTTTCATTGATTTAAAAGATTTCTTTATATAGCAAGGATATAAATCCTTTTTCAAGTAGGCTTAAATACTTGTTTAAGTTTTTGTTCATTTGCAAGTTTTTCTCACATAGAAGTTTGAGATATTCGTGTAATCAAATCAATCTTTTTATTTATGGTGTCTACCATTAGATGTGCATCATCTTTTGAAAGCTAGTCTTTTTCAATAAAATTACGAATTTGAATCACTGGGATAAAGGAAACAAATTGGCTTGTCCCTGAGTCTTCCCCATGTCAGTGTATGGCCCACTCTTCTAGTTGCTCAGGACGAAAACCCTGGAGGCAAAAAACGTCCTTTTCTTTCACCTCATAGATCTAGAACCTGACCTCCTCCCTCCACCACAGCCTCTACTGCCGCAGCCCCAGGCCCAGTGAGTTCTCACTAGGGTAGTGCCCAGAAGCCTTCTAGCTTCCCTGTCTGCTTCCTCCCTGACTCTCACAGTCATTCTGGACATAGCAACCGGAGCCACCCTTTTAAAATGAAAATCAAATTATGCTATTCGTCTGCTCAAACCCTCCAATCGGTCGCCATCTGATTCAGAGTAAAAGTCAAAGTCATCTCAAACAACTACGTTACCCTGCAGGGGTGTCCAACCTTTTGGTGTCTCTGGATCACACTGGAAGAAGAGCTGCCTTGGGCCACACATTAACTACACAAACACTAATGAAAACTGATGAGTAAAAAAAAAAGATTTTAAGTAAATTTATGACTTTGTGTTGGTCCTCGCTTCTAGCCACCCTGGGCCGCATGCAGTCTGTGGGCCACAGGTTGGACATCCCTGCTAGAGACCCTGACACCAGCTCCTTCCTCCCGTGCTCTTAGACCTCACATCCCATCACTCGGACTCGCTGTCACACTGCTCTAGTTGCACTGGCCTCCAAGCTATTACTCAGACCTGCTAAACACGTTCCTGGCACAGGGTCTTTACATAATCTCTCTTCTCCCAAAGGAACATTCCTGCCCCATGTATCCAAATGCTTCCGGCCTTCATTCCACTCTGTGTCTCTGCTCAAACAGCACTTTAACTGATCACCCTGTTTCAAACAGCACTTCACTATCACTGCCATCTTTCTGTCCCCAGCCCTGCTTTATCTTTCTCCACAGCATTTATTGCCATCAGGCCCATGCATTTGCCGTGTGTTTGTCTGTCTGTCCCTCGTGTCCCTCCTAGAATGAAAACTCTTTAATAACAGGGGATTTGTTTTGTTTCCTCAGCCCTAGAATGAGGTTTGGCATTTAGCAGATACTCGGTAAGTATTTGTAATAAATAAAAGCAAATATTTGTCTTAGCTCAGGTTCTCCAAGGCAGTCCCCAAGGCAAGGGTAAGTGTGCTGATGATTTATCACCAAAGTGCCACAGAGTGAGGGCAGCAGGAAGCTCTCTGCCTCAGCCTAAACCTGAGGAGGGCTCTAGACTGTATGGCTCTAGCTCAGAGGTAGAGTCGCCCAGAGACCAGGACGCTGAGCTTAATATTCCTTCACCAGTAAGTCACTGGCCACCCAGGGGAGTGTAGCTCCCAGGCACTCTTGCTTCTCAGCTCCAGTAGCTCAAGAGAAAGCCTCTGAAGAAGGAAACAAATACTAGCCATTGGCAGCAAGGAGGTGGTATAAAGGATCCAAGGGCATCTAGGCAGGGAGTCAACAGTGTCCACTATAATAAGGAAGGAAAGGAGGAGAAGGAAAGGAAGGGAGGGAGACAGGGAGGAAGGAAAGGTTGAACTATTTGTAATTTTGATAGCAGAAAATTTTGGACTAATAAAAGGTGGGTGTAAGAAGTACCAGTTTGCTAACAGGTGTCAGTTTGTACCATCCTGATCAGTGAGACTATCCTGGGCTAAGCTTCCCTCTGCATCTTTGCTGCAAAAGGAGGTTAGTACTGACTAATGCTAGACCATTGGATATTTCTACTGGGACTCTGCCGAGAGCAGAATAGGATGGGATAACCAGCAGAGCATTGCAGCAAGCAGTTCTACTCAAATTTACATCCACGTATACTGTCAGTGATACATCCATTTGGATCTGTGGCTTTCAACTGAGGGGACATTTCAGCTCCATGAGGAGGGATATTTTCTAACTATAACCCTTTCCTCAAATTCTGACATGCCGCTTTAAGAAAGCATATCAGAATATCTGGCAACAAACAAATGCAGTTTGCACATTGAATGTCAATAGTTTAGCTATTCCCCCCACCTTCACCTGATAATCAATAAGCTTCTTCTTAGAATTCTAATTCCCCTTGAAGCACAAATCCTTGAGACTCTCATTCTCCAAATTTTGGGGGCCTTGAGGATGTACAATTTTTAAAAACTTCCCAGGCTATTCTGGAGCACAGCTAGGGTAGAGAAACCGGGCTAAGTTTTCCAGTCACTCTTGCCAGGATTGTATTATTTCAATATAATAATAAAAGAATCTCTCCCTCTTTGCACTAAGCAAGAATACTAAAGGAAAGAGAGGATTTTTCCTCAACTTTTAATTATGAAAATTTTTAATCATACAGAAAAATTAGACAAATGAGTACTATTAAGTCACATATATCCTCCTATATTCGATAATTGCCAACACTTTGTATTTTGCTATGCTTGTTTTATTTTATATATATGTGTGCGTCATTCATATATGCATGTATACAGAAAGATCAATATACACACATATATATTGCCAGACCATTTGAAATAAGTTGCAAACAGTATGACCCCTCACTCCCAAATACTTACTTCAGCATGAATCTCCTAAAATATGAAACTTCTCCTAGATGATCATAATGCCAACATCAGACTATGTATGATGGGTTGAATGAGGAGACAGAAACTACATGATTATTTAAAAGAGGAAGTTTAATATAAAGAAGTATGAAGATACAATAGAAGAGTAATTATAAAGATGCAAAGAGCTGTAAAGAGGACAGTAAAGCTGAGAGAGAATCCCCAAGGAAGGACCAAATTGGGAAAGGGGTCCAAGCATGGCAGGGTCAGGCTGTGTAGGAGAATGTTGGGTCGTATCCAATGGATGATGGAAAAGTCTACTGGATTCCCCAGATCAGAAATAGTCCAGCATCTCCAGCAAGCAGAAACCACCCTCAGGGTCCTGAAAGCTCAGGCTAGAGAACAGGTAGGAGTACAGAGAAAGTCCAATGCCTCTGCAGGTGTGAAGCCTGGAACGTGCAGTGCCCTTGGTGGGAAATTCACAGCAAGATGGTCAGAGGGCCTGGACTGGTGTGCAAGGTCACCAAGAGGCTGCATGCTCTGGGTGCGCAGTTGGGACAATGTTACACCAATTGTCTCTAAATATACATGCAGCACTGACCAATTGAACAAGTAGAGCAAAAAAGCAAAGCACAGCATTGGGAAACCAGGGAGAGAATCCCCTTTCGCCTGCAATTTCCATCCTGTGCTCTCTATTGACAAAGTTTAACATTGTGCTGACTGTAAAGGAGAAATGCATAAAAAGTCCGGTCAGGTGTTGCAGAGCAAGTACTGAGGGGTGAGTTGGAGCTGAGGCAATAAATTGATAACTGGCACACACATAATAAAATTAATAATGATTCCCTGATAATGTCTAGGCCCAGGTACATTCAAAGTCTCTAATTGTCCCAAAAATATTTTGTATAGTTTATTTTTTTTTAACCAGGATTCAATCAAGGTTAAATTTATGTCCTTTCAGTCTCCTCCGATTTAGAGCAGTCCTGCCTAACCTTTTTATTTTAATGACATTGATCTTTAAAAGAAATTAAGTCAGTTGTTTTACAGATTGAATTACGTTCTAGGTTTTCCTAATTGTTTCTTCCTAGTGCTTTTTGTTTTCTGTCCCCTGAATTTCTTATAAACTCAAAGTTATATCTAAAGGTTTGATTAAGGCCAAGTGAAATATTTCTAATCAGAATACCTCACGAGTGACCCTGTGCACCTCATATTACATCGTATCAGGAACATGTAGTGTTGGTTTCCCACTATTAAGACAAGCAACTAGACCACCTGTTTAAAGTAGTGATGGCCAGAGAGCTCTTCTATAAAGGCATGGTTTTCCTTTTGCAACTAGCATGTAATCTGTGTGGAATTACTCTGACACTTTGAGCATATATGACTCCCCAATAACCTTTTGCATAGTGGTTTGTGTCCAGTTTTTCATCAAGAGTTACAAGTGGAAATTTTCTAATTCGATCTTTCCTTTTCTATTTTTTTAGCTGACATTCTTCTATAAAAAGGAGCTTTCCTTCATCAGCTGTTAATGAACTAAGTTATTCCTGAACAAGAGAGGGGAAAATGCATGATTACCTATTTACAAAGTAAAGGAAAGAGTTATAATTGGAGAGAAAGCGAAATTATTTTGGAGCAAGAGCTTAGGGTTAGGTAGATATCCGATGACAGGAGAACCTTGGTTCCGGTAAGACCTATGAGAGAGCGCGTGGTAGGAGGTTGAAGGGAAACCAAGATGTACCATCTGTTTTGCAGTTTATCTACCAAGGGCCTGGAGTGGAAGCCCTCTGTTTGCCATTCAGTTATCTTTCCAATCGCCTTTGACATATTGGTGGCAGAATGTTGATGCTGGTTTTAGAGATGTGACTGTGTTTTATTTACAACCGATGCTGAATGACCAAGTAGCTACAGGGCAAAGAGGCCACATGGGCTGGTGTGTGTGCAAGTGCTCTGAAAATGTAAAGTAAATGTAAGTAAAATGAGACACTGTTGTGTACTATTGCTGTTACAGAGAGTTATTTTCCCAACAGTTTAATGATCTAATGCAAAAAAGTTTATAAACCACCATCTCACTTAAAATTTGAAATCTTCAACTAAAAACCTGAGAAACTAATTCTAATTTATGAACCTAATATGTTTCCTCAATGCTGGGATATTTTCTGCTTAATTGCCTTATTCAGATTTATATCTCAAGAGCTTTACAAAGTATATTATCTAAACAGAAAAACGGTAAGGTGTCCAGTAAAAGAGTATTGGCCTAAAACTTATGATCTGAATTCTGGTACCAACCAAAAGTGAAACCATAAAACCATAAGCAAGTTACTTCACTTCTCCCAGAATAAGCTTCCTCAACCCAAAATGAAGATAATTCCCTGGTGGCATAGAAAGTCAGTGTAGACTTTAGAAGCATAAAAAAAAAAAAATCTGGGTTTGTAGCCTGAGGCTACATTCCTGATATGTGAGCTCGGTAAATAAAACAAATTCTGAGAGCTTTGATTTCCTTTTTTTCTTTTTTAAATCTGTAAAACTTTATGGAATACTACTCAGCTGTAGTGGTGGGGGGAGGAAATCTTAACCTTTTGAGACAGCATAGATGGACTTGGAGAACGTGCTAAGTGAAATGAGCCAGTCAGAGAAAGACAAGTACTGTATGATTTCACTTATATGTGGACTCTAATGAACAAAATAAGCTAACAAACAAAATAGAAACAGACTCATAGTTACTGAGAACAGACTGACAGTTGTCAGAGGAGAGCAGAGCTGGCAGCTGGGTGGAAAAGATGAAGGGATTAAGCAAAGCAAAAAACTCACAGACACAGACTGCAATCTAGTGATTCCAGCAGGGAGAGAGGGGAGGGGGAGGTAAAAGGGGTACAGGCGGGATGAATGGTGATGGAAGGAGACTTGATTTGGGGTGGTGAACACACACTGCAATATACAGATGATGTGTTATAGAATTGTACACCTGAAACCTATATGATTTTATTAACCAATGTAACTCCAATAAATTTAATTTTTTTTTAATTTTATTTTTTGAAAATATGCCTTTTACAAGTTTAAAATCTGGGGAAGTTCCTTTTTTCTACCCAAAGAATTCGTAAATATAGGCAGTAAAGCAAGTTCATTCATGTAAAAAGAACTTTTTAAGACAGTAAAAGATAATATCCATAGGCATTTTCCATCTCTAAGAAACAACGCAACCCTCAGGCAGCCAGGGTAACAGGGCTAGTGAAGTGGCCCCACCCTCTGGAGTTTATAGCTTAATTCCTACACTTAAGGGGGAAGGACAAAATTTATGTAGTCCAGCAGAGGAAAAATTATTCCCAAATGACGCTCTATGACGGATCCCCACATTTCTACTTGAAATGATGTTGAGTTTTTCTTTCTTGTTGGCCTTTCGGAAGCTTCTCAGACGTATTGCTATTTTGCCCTTTCACTTTTGTCACAAAGGTGAATAAAAACTTCCTTTGAATATAGCGCGATATTGGGATGTGACCTCTGATATCTAAACTCACTGGTTCACATGTGATTGAACTTTCAATAAGAATACCTCATAGACATTCGTAGTTCTTGATGCCACACGAAGAGAGAGGATAAAGGAACTTAAAGAAATCCAGCAGCCCTAAGGTCATAGGACAGCCCGTTCCCAGATACTGTTCCCAGGGCTGCGGTTGCAGCTGACTCACAGCAGGCACTCGTCCGATTCTGACCCTGAGCCAGTGCTCAGGATAGAGGAGAGACATATCATCAAAAACACGAATCAACACAAAAAGCTGGAGGAGCCCTTCTAACACGCCAGAGGTCTTCGGAGACCTTCAGAAAATATTTACTGTGTTATTTATTGCTGTGTGCGTTGAATTACCTCAAAATTTAGTGGCTTGAACAACAATTTCTGTGGACCAATTTCTGTAAGTCAGCTCGGCTAAGCGTTTTCTGATTCACGTTCTCTCATGACGCTGTAATCAGGATACCAAGCAGGACTACAATCATCTGGAGGCTTGACTGGGGCTGGAGCAACCGCTTCTCTCCAAAAAGCCAAAGAGTAAAGCAGAAACAGCTCTGTCTTTTAGGACCTAGCCTGGGGAGTCCTGCCCTGCCACTCTTCCACAGTATTCATCGCAAGCAAATGACTAAATCCAGTCCATGTTCAGGGTAGGATGCTTTGGCTCCACCTTTTAAAGGAAGGAGCATCAATTTGGAGGTATTTTTTTAAATTGAGACTAAGAAAAACACTTAACATAAAATGTACCACTTTAACCATTTTTAAATGTACAGTTCAGTAGTGGTAAGTATATTCACATTGTTGTGCAACAGAACTCTAGAACTTTTTCATCTTGTAACACTGAACTTTATTAAGCAACTCCCTACTTCCCTCTCATCCCAGTCCCTGACAAACACCATTTTCCTTTCTGTTTCTTTGAGTTTAACTACTTTCGATACTGCATGTAAGTGGAATCATACAGTATTTGTCCTTTTGTACCTGGCTTATTTCACTTAGCATAATGTCCTCAAGGTTCATGCATATGGTAGCATGTGACAGGATCTCCTTCCTTTTCATGGCTGAGTACATCAATTGTATTGAATATGCATTTAATACAGTATTTGCTCATTCTTCTACCCACAGACACTTGGGTGGCTTCCACCTCTTGGCTATTGTGAATAATGCTGTTAAGCGCGAGTGTGCAAATATCTCTTCCAGGCCCTGCTTTTTGTTACTCTTAGTAAATACCCAAAAGTAGGATTGCTGGGTCATTTGCTAATGCTATTTTTAATTTTTTTGTGCAAGTGCCATACTGTTTTCCATAGTGGCTGCATCATTTCACAGTCCCACCAACAATGCACAGAAGTTCTAATTTCTCCACACCCTCCTCAACACTTGTTACTTTCTGTTCTTATTTTTATAGTCGATATCCTAATGGGCGGAAGGTGATATCTCATTGTAGTTTTGATTTGCATTTCTCAAAGGATTTAATGATGTTAAACACCGTTTCATATGTTTGTTGATGATTTCCACATAGCATCTAAGAGGACATGTCAGTTGAAGTCCTTTGCCCATTTTTTATTTCTTTATTGTATTTTTTTCCATTACCATTTATCCCCCAATGCCCGCCTTACCTCCTGAAATCACTACACTGTTGTCCACGTCCATGAATCTTTGCCAATTTTTTAAATGGGCTTTTGGTTCTTGTTGTTGACTCATGGAGGTATATTTTTAAACTGCACCTACCCTACAGTTGTTGTGAGATCTAAAAAATTCATCTATGCAAATCACAGCAACTGTCGCATAGTAGGCACCCAGAAAATATTACTTGTCCTCACAGGGTTGTTACATAAACTAATATATATAAAATTGCTTTAAAAATCATAAAGAACTATGCAAATATGAATGACTACTACATATCTGTTTGCAAAATATTTTAATATTTTTCTCAGGTTCTCCACACTTAAGTATGTAACTTTTTTCATCTTTAAGCATTATTCTATTATTTAACTGTAACCCCTTTTTTCCATTTCATTTTAAGTTTTATCAAAGAATAGCAGCAAAAATAGAATAAGGAGAGGAGTAGCTAATTTCACAAAAGCAGTCAAAGTAAGATCCGTTTGAAAATAAAGCAAATGCGAAGAAAGCTGCAACAGATTACACTACTGAAAAATTCTAGGAGAACCAGAACTGCTTGCTGTTCCTTCAGAGAATGTGAGTGATGTTGAAAGATTAATAACATTTGGATAACATTAATTACAGTGATGTTAGAAACTCTGGTATTCCAGTTGCCATAACAACCCGCTATATGTTGGGCTCCTAATGACATTTCAAACAAGGGCTGAAGCGGACGGCATCATGTCAGAACTTTGATTGCTGTCACTCAGTGATTTTTAAATTGAATAGTTTAGTTCTTAAAGAGTCAGAATATGTCGCTGGCTTCAAAAATATTCTCAAAATTATGGGGAGCAAATGATACACATTCTTATGCAATTATAGAGTACTCAAGAAAAAGAAATGTGTTTTGTTTTTAATATAAAATTAAGAGATTTTTTTGGTATTCATTAGGAATAGGGAAAAAACAACAGAAGGAAAGAGGAAAGTGTGCTTCAGACTTCTCAGACTTTGTTCCCTTAGGGAGTTACTTGGCAATAACATCCTTTCTAGAAGAGCTTCCTTTTATCTGTTCTCTTTCTCTTTTCTCTCTGTTTTCTTCTCCTCTCACCTCCTGTCTTCTTCCTCCTGATGGATTCCTGGAACCTGTGAGGCTGATCAAGGTAGATGCTACATCTTGGAAGTCACTGAGACCTCCTTCACACAGCTCTGATCTCTCTTCCCTCTCCTGACCAACCCCCTCCTTTCTTCTCAGGCAAAGCCCAGAGTACATAATGCAAGAAGGATTATTTGCTACTGGCTTATATTATATCTAATTTTAATATTCCCAGGAGAATATGTTAGGTACATATTGTGTCACTGACAAGCAAAGCATGATTGTAACGGACCCGCTTCTAAATCCTTGCTCAGCTCACAGCCCCCTCTGCTTCTGCTGTCTCTGGGGCACTCTCCCCACCCACCCACCGATAAGAACCATCAGCTGAATCACAAGTGAGCACCAGAGCCAGTTTATCCATAGGCAAATTAATTAGATTCTCTCTCTCTTTTTCTCTCTCTTCTCTCTCTCTCCAGGTTGAGCTAAGGTGAAAGTTGCCCATTTGCAATGGTGTTTGCAGCAGAAGTGGTGTTCCATGAAAAAACTCTGTGCTGTTACAGGACTCTAAAGGGATAGCGCACTCACCCACCCCCACCGCTAACATAGTCCCAGCAGCATTTCAGTCTGCACCCTGCATCCCAGGCAGTGGAAATGGCATCATCCCATGGAAAGCACTTCGGAGTGCTCTTTAAACCCTGATCCCATAGTAACACCGTCTGTGTAAGCCCAGGTCTGTCCCTTGAGCAGGCAAGCGGCTGGCACTCTTTCGACACGCTCCTTTCTTCCTTTGCCTCTACTCTCCGAACTTCCTCCACCCCACCCGGGTATCCAAGGCCTTCCCTTCTCCAATCCCCAAAGCTCCAACTCCTCAGAGTCTTCCCAGGGGCCGGTGAAGTGAGGTAATCAATTAGGCCCAGGATTTCATTCACCGAGGACCCCCGCAGGACCACAGTCATGGCTCAGAAGGCAGCTGGTAGGAAAAGAAATGCCTGAAATAATGACGTCAGCTGGAATTAACAAATGTCATGGGAGTTGGACTCATTCATCACGCAAGAAGAAGGTACGTTGACCCCCTTTCCTTTCAGTGTTCTCTGGATTCTCCTTTTAACCTGACCCCGCTGGGACATTTGTGAACAGGTAAGAGGAGCAGCCTGTGCTGGAGCCACCCTTCACCCTTCTCGCCCTAGTCTCTGCCTCGGGACACTGACCTGTCTGGGTTTTATCAGTGGGCTCCCTTGCCCTTTGACTGCAATGGGTTCTGCCAATTATGGATCCCTGACACCAGATAAAAGGGAGGGAGGCTAAAAAGGAGCTGGCAGAATTCGTGCCTCTGGCTCCCTCCCTGCAGGATGACCTTGCAGTCATCTCTGCACGATTCTCTCCTTCCGGGTTCCCTCCCATGTCTTTTTGAGCTCGGGAGGTGTAATTTAATCCAGTGGTACTGCATTGTTTTCTACGGATTCCTTACACACTACGCACTGTCCGCACCTTTGTAAATAGCCCCTTTACTAACTTTTGTAAATAGTCACATTAATCTAATGTGAATGAGTGGTCCATCAGTTTCCTACTGGGACCCTAATGTAAGAGTCTTTAAATGGTGTGGTCTATCCTATCTCCCTTTTCCACCCAGGATGGCCTTGAACCCTTCCCTACCCCCTGCCACCTCAAGGATGGTCTACCCCAAACCACGCACACAGAATCCCAAGATTCTGCTCTGTGCCCAACAGAAGAAGAGAGGTGGTAGAATTAAGACTGACTGAGGAGTAGGGGAGAGGAAGAAAAGGCTCAGGATGGCTACTGATGACCTTGTAGCTTCTAAGCAGATGGAGGTCAGAGTTAGAAAAGGCTACTCTGAGCCCAAGTTGGCAGGTACTCAATCAGAAGGAGAAAGCATGGGCTCAGAAAACCTAAGAATGGTAGAGCTCTGGAACAGGACAAGAGCCAGGCTGTGTAGGAACAAAATTCAGCGGTGTGTGGGGAAGGTCAAAGGCTCTCGCTCAGGTCCAAACACTACAGGCAGGCTGGACGTCAGACGGCTCTTGGCTGGTTGGGGAAGGGGAGAGGAGGGCATCAAATAAATGCAAATAATGGCCAAACAGAACAACACCTCCACATAAAAGTTTAAATCATAAACTATCAGAATTTCAAGGGGGTTTAGAAACCACATATTTAAATCACTTCACTTTTAGATAAGGACTCTTAGACGGGTAGTCTATTAGACACAGGATGGTAAGTGACAGGACAAGGAAACACCGAGAACTTCTCACTTTTAGACCCATGATTTACTTACAAAACCTGTGCTTCCATGAGGATATATTGATAACCACTTTTTTAAAAAAACCACTTGTTTTGAAAAAACAATATGTTATGGCTTTGATATTTTACTTCAAGTATATTTTGAACTGGTCACCAGAAAATAAAAGTGCCATAGTAGAAATAATCAACATAGAATCAAACTTATAATAGCTAAAATTACATATGTTAAATTTGATATTGACAAAAAACTGACTGAGGAATCTCATTGTGCTGGTAATTCTCAAAACTAAAAAAATCAATCCAGTTAAATTTTTACCTTGTAAAATAACAAAATAAAACTGACAAAGGTAAAAACTGAACACAGCAAAATTTGTTATGACTTAAAAAACTGACTAAAGAATCAAATCTTCTTGTCAAAAATTATACCTGCAAAACATGGCCCAGGAAAATCAGGCTTGGTAGAAAAATGACTAAAAAAGAAAACTTAAAATTGCCACAGCTGAAGTTGGGAAAATTTAATACAAATACAAAATCATTGAATTAAATCTAAAGTATTTCAGTAAAAGAAAAATACCGAAAATGACTTAGCTTCACAGTGAGATATTTGATCAAATAATTAAATTAACTTAAAATAGTTGTCTCCTGGAAATAATTTCTTGATGATATTCTCAGCAATGCTGAAATAATTCTGATGAAAATTTTGCCCTGGTCAGGTAGCTCAGTTGGTTAGAACATAGTCTGGATACAACAAGGTTACAGGTTCAATGCCCAGTCAGGGCACATACAAGAAGCAACAAATGAATGCATACATAAGTAGAACAACAAATCGATGTTTCCCTCTCTCTCCACTCCTCTCTCTCTAAAATCAGTTTATTAAAATGTTTGTATTCATTCCATAAAAATGTCCTCAGGGTCAAAACAACAGAGAGGGAAATATTATCCTATGTGAGATTTCTGAGGTAGCCCCCATTCCTGGGGCTTCCAGTTTTAATACTCTGTAGTCTTTGAGGAGATCTAGGATCTCTTTCTAGGGTCTTAACACCTTCCCTACATAAAAATAACATGTGCTTAGTGAGTGATCTCAGCTGGTTGCTAAAATCAAAGTTTACCAGAAGGCATGATGTTCCCAGATACCCTCACCAAGTCGAGTGAAATATGCACTTTAAAATTAGCCTACATGTCACCTCACACCCATTAGGATGATTACTATTTTAAAAACACACACACAAACCAAGAGAAAACAAATGTTGGCAAGGATGTGGAGAGATTGAAACCTCTGCGTACTGTGCGACCACTATGGAAAACAGTACAGCGGTTGCTCAAAAAACTAAAAATAGAGTTAGCATATGATTAAGCAATCCCACTTCTGTGTATATATAAAAAAAATTGAAAGCAGGATCTCGAAGAGACATTTGCATATATATGTGCATAACAGCATTATTCACAATAGCCAAGAGGTGGAAGGAACCAAGTGTCCATGGACAGATGAATGAACAAACACACTGTGGTATATACATGTGACGGAATGTTACTTAGCCATAAAACAATGGAAATCCTGTCATATGCTACCACATGGATGAAACTTGATGACATTATGCTAAGTGAAATAAGGCAGGTACGAAAGGACAAATACTGTATGATTCCACTTACATGAGGTAGCCAAAGAAGTCAAACTCATAGAAATAGAAAGTAGAAGGGCATTTGCCAGGGACTGGGAGGAAGAGGAAGTATGGAGTTGTTTAACAGAGAGTGTTCAGTTTTGCAAGATGAAAAAGTTCTAGAGCTTTGTTGCACAACAGAATGAATATACTTAAGACTAACGAATTGTACATGTAAAAATGGTTAAGATGGTAAATTTTGTAGCAAGTGTTATTCACCGCCATTTAAAAAAATCAACCTCCATGAATTTTTAATGGGTAGAATGTAGAGAGTGTAAGGAAGTTGAGGCAATAGCCTAGAAGAATGGTTCTCCAAATTTCCCTGACAGTCCCTTCAGGGAAGAAGAAATTCAATGCAGTAAATGACCATAGCTTGGTGCAGAAAGTTTTCTAAAGCCTTGTACTTTGTCTAAAAAATACATGCAAATTTTGCCTACCGCTTCATACCTAATCGAGGTTTTTTTTAAATAGAGGTATTTTAATTACCATGGCAAGGAAAGCCGATGTGTTTTTGAGTGTAGTTCCACGCTGGGACCACAGGAGTCCCTGGCTTTTACGCGAGTTAGTGTACAGACGAGCAAAATCAAGCCGACACGGAAAAGCAGGCTTACACTGACTCATGTAAGGCAAAAATCTTAAGATTGTAAAAGTTAAAAATTTTTCTCTTTCCCAATCATCTGTGATAATGACAACCACAAGAAGATTCGCTGTATATATCCTGTAGTTTTATACTTTCCTGTGGCCCAGTACTGCATACCCATATGGGTATCGATATCCCCGGGAGAAGAATATGCTCATGTTTGAAGTCACATCACATGGTCACGCCTTATGGTCAGGCTTCAGGACTTGGAGCCCTCATGAGGGAGAAACTCCTCCAGTCCTGCTTCCCTCTCTCTAAGCCTGGGTTTGTGAAGAGAGACTTTCTGGAGTCATACATAGGAAAGAAGTCTGGAAAATTAAAGTTTGCCCCTCGTCATCTTCAGTACTGGAATGAGCACTGCGCTGTCGAATGAGCACCCTTCACATTTTTCTTTCTGGCAAACTCCTAACTGCACCTCAAAACTCTGCTTCGGCTTCACCTCCTGGTGAAGCTTTGCTGAGTCCACCCTTCCAAACACACTCCTTACTGCCACCTCTGGACTACTTCAGTACTGCAGGACCTAGTTTCTATTGCAGGATCAGAGCCTTGGAGGACCTCAGGTGACGTGGATGCTTATAAAAACACTTAAGGCGGTAAGGAGCATGGCCAGTCTAAGCAGTTGCACAGTCCAGCTCTGTGAAGTTGTGGAACAATGTTAAGGAAGTAACAGTAAAAGCAGATTTTCACTGGAGAAGGGGTATCTTTGGCTCCTTATTCCTGTGACTGCCATTCTCACAATTCGCCTTCTCTCTTTCTCTAGATCTTTATGCTTCTGCTTCTTACCAGTGTTCAACTGTTAACTCCGGTTTTTTTTTAGTGATCATTTTTATTGAATCTACTGAGATAACATTGGTTAATAAAACTATGTAGGCTTTAAGTGTACAATTCTAGAATGCATCACCTATAGATTATATTGTTTGCTCACCACCCCAAGTCAAGTCTCCTTCTGTCACCAGTTACCTCCCCTTTACGCTCTTCTTCCTTCTCCCGCCCACCTTTCCCTATGCTAATTGCCATGTTGTTGTCTGTTATGAACTGGGTTTTTTTTTTTAATTCTTAATCTCTTCACCTTTTTCACCTGGTACCCCCACGTTTCTTTCTTCCTAGTTCTACTCTGGTTCTATAGCTTTCTGAGTTTCTCACACTGGAAACTGCCTGTGAGAGATCTTATGCTGCGTCAACAAGCTGTGGCCCTTGTTGGTCAGTAACATGATATTAGCCTTTCCCAGAGCCATTGTCAAGCCTAAAGAGTGTGGTTTTGGCCAAGTTACAGATTTCTGGATAATTCAATCATGACCAAATAACAGGGTTCCATGACAGAAAGCATGACAACTTATAAACAATGAAGAGACTTTTCTACTTTGTTCCGAGGCAGTTTGTGCATACTTCCATTATTGCATAGCATAGCACAGTCCAATTATTTCTTCACATGCCCAGTCTCCTACGAAACTATAATCCCGAGGCCAATGACAGCATCTTCCACCTTTGCACCTCCAGCACGTAGCACAGTACCTGGCACATGGCAGACTCTCAGTAAAAGTCTGAAGTTAACTGAAATGCAGGTGGAATCAGAAAACCTGAACTCAAATTTTGATTTTGCCATTTCACAGGTATTTGAACTAGGGAAAGTTATTTAATCTTTCTGAACCTCTCTTTCCTCTTATTTTAAAATACAGTTGTATTAATAAAATGTGGTCATACCTACCACAGGCCTTGGCCCATGGCGGTGTTCTCTCTCTGTCTCTGTCTCTCTCTATCTCTCTCTATATATGTATATATTTATATATTATATATAGTATTTCTATACTATATTTAAACTAATTATATTCATATAATATATCTATAAATATATTTAATATAATATATAAATTTATATATAAATTTAATATACTAAGTTTATATTATATGTTATAATTATGTATTCATGTTATAAATATATTGATATATTATAAATATTTAAAATCTACATGTAATTTTATAATTATTAATATTAAAGTATATTAATGTTTAATATGTTGTATGTTTGTTGATTTATTTATATTAATAAGTGTATCTGATATATTAATATACTTTATTTTATTGGTGAATAATTGATATATTTTAATATATTAATAATTGTATATATTATAATCTATATATCTATATATCATAATATAATTATATGGCATATTATATTTATATATCTAATTGTATAATAAAGTCAATACATAATTACATAACCTATATAAAATTTTATATATTACATTTTTTCTGTGTATAACAGTGTCATGTATTATAATTATATCTAAATATATCTTCTCTCTCAATCAGAGGGTAAGTTTTAAGGACAAGGTCTGTGTCTTACGACCGTTTACACCACCACCTCACCCCAAATCTCTGCACATGGTAGGTATTTAATGTGAATGAATGATAGGGGATGAATGTGTAGGGAACAACAGATTTAGAAACTATATATGCCTAACATCTCCAGGTCTTAACACTTTTCAAGAATTAAAACCAAGCAGGAAAGAGAAAGCATCACAAATAAATTATGGTGAAACTTAGTTTCAATACCTCTGGGTGCCTAACAATCTTCTAAGAGCCAAATGAAAACAAAGTTGACTATTTCAGGTTTTCCAGTGTGTGTCTCCACCTGCTGTACTGACTGGAAAGTGGCCAAAGCATTCCATATAATGCTGAGTTTTTCACACACATATGTATCCCTGTACAACCTCAGCTCTACAATGTGCACATGTACATGCACATGTCTTTAGGCACCGCTAGAGGGCAGGCTAACACTTACTCTAGATGCACAACTAAGCACAGGAAGCTAGTCAAATTAAAAATAAAAGGCGAACCACTGGCTTCTTAGGTTTGTTTCAAAATGGAAAAATACATGAGGGCATGTCCAGATTTGTATTTCATGTTCCCTTAGTTAGTTATGCGATCTTTCGTCTCACCTTTCCTTTTGTTTTCTATTTCCTTCTTCAAGTTCTCCTTTGGATTGTAACAAATGAACCTTTTTTTTTTTTTAGAGGCTAACCCATAAAAATAAACCAAGATGAGGTAACAAAGTAAACACCACACAATTTAACACCACACCACACACCTTAGAAAGCTGAGGCCTTATTTGGGTTTGTTATTTTTAAATAAAGAGGTTTTTTAAAAAAGTTTGTATTTACCTAATTTTTCATATTTTGTCAGCCTGGCAACATGAGAAAGGGGGAAGGACATTTGCAGGAAGAAGAAAACCAAGAGAGACTAAATGTGTGTGTGTGCACAGATGTGAGGGGGTGTTTGTTGGGATGGAGGAAGGACAGGACAAGCAAATGTTGAAGGTTGGAAGGTCACAGAAAGGTCACTGACCCGTGAACCCTGCTGAGCGTCCACCAGTGGTGCTGGACTCTGGCTCCAGTTGGGCAGCAACCCCTTTATGTAGCCTTGGAGTAGTCACTCTACTCACATCTCAGTTGTCTTGTCTAGAATGTAAGGCATGTACACTAGATGATCATCTATTTCAAATATGAACCTATGCTGAATGAGAGAGACCATGGGGACAGGGCTGGGAATGCAGGATGAATGTTCATGGAGAATTCTGAGAACAATCATTAACAGAGACGAACAAACAAACAAACAAACAAACTATGAAGCTGGAAGCTTCTTTCCAGGCAATCCGAGTGTAAAAACAGTTTCGCATATAGACTTCCCTTTGCAATATTTTCTCACATGACCAGAACCCTCAAACACTGAGCTGCCCTCTGTCCTTCTGTCTGGAACATGCAGGGAAGACAGGTATCTGAGCACTCAAGCAAAGATACAGCAGTGGTATGGTGGGCTAGTCTTGGTTGGAGCTATAGGGGAGCAATTTCTAACACCAAATGACAAACTAACAAAACTTTCAACTGACTTGTGCCTAGTTAGAGCAATGGTTAAAAGAAATACACAGTCATGGAGATGGTTGTGCCACTCTTCCATGGCTGATGTAAGCTCTGCTACCTAAGTTAAGTGTTGGCTTTACATGGCTTTTGGAAAAGGCCACTATCTTCCTATATTATCTCCACAGTCGCAGCAATTCTAATTTTGTAGCGTCCTAATAATCAGTTGGATTGTGGGTTTGGAGCTATGCTATCTGACATTGTAATAGCCAATTAATTACTACTTACCAAGCTTCAATTATTTTTTTATCATAATACTTCTGAGAGTTCTCACCAGATAATCACTGAAAAAGGCTTTCTATCCCATTCAGTTTTTCCCATAAAACTAGCTCTGTTTGAAATGCAAAAGATTGTTATTTTGCCTGTAACAAATATACAGTCATGTGTCACTTAATGACAAGGATACATTCTGAGAAATGCCTATTGGGCGATTTTGTCATTTGTGTAAACATCACAGAGTGCACTTACACAAACCTAGATGGTACGGACTTCTGTGCACCTAGGCCATATGGCACAGCCTATTGCTCCAAGGCTACATACCTGTACAGTGTGTTACTGTACTGAATGCTGTAGGTGACTGCAACACAATGGTAAGTATTTGTATATCTAAACATATCTAAACATAAAAGGTACAGTAAAAAAAAAATCTTTAAAGTATAAAAAGTGGTGCACCTGTATAGAGCATTTACCGTGAATGGAGTGTGCAGGACTTGAACTTGCTGTGGGTGAGTCAGTGAGTGAGTGGTGAGTGAATGTGAGGGCCTAGAACATTCCTGTACACTACTTGGGTTTCATAAACACTGTGCACTTAGGCCATACTAAGTTTACTAACAATATTTATCTTTGTTTAATAATGAATTAACCTTAGATTCCTGCAACTTTTTTATTTTATAAACTTTTCAATTTTTAAAAACCTTTTTGAGTCCTTTTTAAATAACACTTAAAACACAAATACATTCTACAACTGTACAAAATATTTTCTTAGTCCTTATTCTATAAACCTGTTCCTGTGTTTAATTTTCTTTTCCTTTTTAATCTTTATGATAAAAACTAAGACACCAACCACATTAACCTAGGCCTGCACAGGGTCAGGATCATCAATATCAGCCTCTTAAACCTCCATGTCCGGTCCTACAAAAGGTCTTCAGGGGCAATAACAGGCATGGATCTGTCATCTCCTATGATAGCAAGGCCTTCTTCTGGAACACCTCCTGAAGGACCTGCCTAAGGTTCTTCTTGAACGAAAATCACTCTTTTCAGAAATATGTCCATGATGGTTTGTTTGGCTTGTTTCTTTTTTCATGATTGGCTTGTAAGCAGACAGTGCATCACAAGCATTCCTCTCTATTAATGAAAACCTTTCAGTGTTGAAGCCTGTGTTTTCAAACTTTTAAGGAGTTTGTTGAGGTTTGCAAAAGCTTCTGCTAAACGCTCCACTGTGAATTTTCTTGAGGTTCTTCTTTTTCTTCCCCTGCAGTTTCCTTTTCCCTTGACTCTTCTTCAGCTATGTGTTCTTGTTCCAGTTCCGACAACTCCTCATTAGTCAGCTCCTCAGGAACTGCCTCTAAGGGCTCATCAGTGTCCTCCTCATGAGCACCGAGTTAAAGTTGTTTGCCATCTCAACAACAGCCTTGTTGGTTTTGCAACCTTCTCATTCTTGGCAAATCCTTTGAGGTCACGGACAACCCTCTGGAGTGTCTTCTTCCAGATACCATGCATACACCTCAAGCCCAAGCAAGGTTCTTGATTTAGTCATAGATGTTGCAGTCCTTCCTGAATTGCTTCAGTGTCTTCCTCAATTGCAGCAATGGCCTGAGCAAAGGTTCTCATCAGGTTTGTAGGCCTTAAAAGCTGCTATAACTCCTTGATCCATTGTTGGATCAAAGAGGTGGTGTTTGGACGGAGAAACACCACTTTATGGTGGGATAAAGATCACCAATAAAAGTAGCATGTTTGGGATCGTTATCAACAATAAACAAAATCTTTAAAAGATTATGTTATTCTCTAAACAGCACTACTCCATTTCACTGACAGCGTAATTCAGGAGGGCATTGTGGAAAAGAAGCTCAATTATCTATGGATTCTTATTGCTCACATAATACACTGGCAGTGTATGTTTCTTAACATGCTTGAAGGCCCTGGTGTTCTCATTGTGCCATATCACAAAGGATTTGAATTTGTAGCCTGCAAAATTGCCCTCAAGCAAGACAGTTATCCCATTCCTACAAGCCTTGAAACCTGGCATCTACTTGCCTCTTTATGGATAAAAATTCTTTTAGGTGTCTGTTTCCAGAATAGGGAGTTTTCTTCCACATTGAATATTTGTTCTGGCAAGTAATTTTCCTCTACAATTACCTTACCTAGAGTTTCCAAAAATTCTTCATCTGCCTTCACAACAGCATTTGAAGACTTACCACTCATTTTCACATTATGTAATGAATAGCAATTCTTGAATTATTTAAACTCCCCAGAGGTAGAAGTAAATCCAACATTGTAGTTGGGTCCAGCCTTCTTCCTCAATATCACAAACTTTTTGCATGGTGCTAAAAGGGTTACACTTTTGTGTCTGGTCTTCAATCCAGGTCATTAGAAGAATCCCCATGAATCACCTTCTCAAATCCCTGTCTGTCTCATTGCCTTCAATGAAGCAGATCCTTGAACTGCTTCTACCACTTTGTTCTTGTTCTGTAAGATCATGGCTATGGTGGAAAGAGACATGCCTCACTGGCATAAAACAACCATCACTGATTTTCAGACTTCATAGTTCTTAATCACTTTTAATTTTGTTCTAGGCTAGTCACTCAACATGACCTCTTACTGGCATCATTAAGAGTGGATTTTGTATGCTTAAATACCAGATGAACAAAACAACATGAGATTAAAACAAGCACAAAGAAAATGATATAATCAATAGACACTACAAAAAAAGAAAATTATAAGCCAATATCCCTGATGAGTGTCGATACTAAAATCTTCAACAGAATATTAGCAAACCAAATATAGCAATACATCGAATAGATTATACACTAGTGATCAAGTGGGATTTATTCCAGGAATGCAAGGTTGGCACAACATTTGCAAATCAATAAATATAATACACCACATAAAGAAAATGAAGGATAAAAATCATGTGATCATATCAAAAGATGCAGAAAAAGCATTCTATAAACCCCAGCACTGATTTGTGATTAAACACTCTTAAAAAAGTGGGAATAGAGGGAACATACCTAAACATAATACAGGCCATATATGACAAACACACTGCCAGCATCATACTCAATGGGCAAAAACTACAAGCATTCCCTTTAAGATCAAAAATAAACAAGACTGTCCACTTTCACCTCTCTTATTCAACATAGTACTGGAAGTTCCAGCCATAGCAATCAGAGAAAAAGAAAAAATAACAGGCATGCAAACTGGAAAGGAAGATGTAAAACTGTCTTCATTTGCAGATGCATTGGCACTGTACATAGAAAACCCTAAAGATTCTACCAAGAAACTACTAGAACTGATAAATGAATTCAGTAAAGTAGCAGGAGACAAAGTTAATATCCCAATTGCTTCTAAAAGAATAAAATACTTAGGAATAAGTCTAGCCAAGGATATAAAAGACCTGTACTCAGAAAATAATAAGACACTGAAGAAAGAAATAGAAGAAGATACAAATAAGTGGGAGCACATACCATGTTCATGGATAGGAAGAATTACCATCATTAAAATGTCCATGCTACCCAAAGCAATCTATAGATTCAATGCAATTCCTATCAAGGTACCAATGATGTATTTCACAGAGCTAGAACATATATTTCAAAAACTTATATGGAACCACAAAAGGCCCCACATACCAACAACAATCCTGATAAAGAAGAACCAAGTTGGAGGAATCATACTACCTACTATGAAACTATACCATAAGGCCATAGTAATCAAAACAGCATGATGCTGGCATAAAAACAAACACATAGATCGGTAGAACAGAATACAGAGCCCAGAAATAAACCCATACTTTTATAGTCAATTAATATTTGACAGAGGAAGCAAGCACATACAATGGGCTAAAGATAGTTTATTCAATAAATGGGTTGGGAAAATTGGACAGATACATGCTGAAAAATGAAACTAGACTACCTTTTTACGCCACACACAAAAACAAATTCAAAATGGATTAAAGACTTAAACGTAAGGCCTGAAAACATAAAATTCCTAGAAGAAAAAGTAGGCAGTAAAATCTTGGACATCGCTCATAGCAATATTTTA
This sequence comes from Mormoops blainvillei, assembly GCA_004026545.1. Classification (NCBI taxonomy): domain Eukaryota; kingdom Metazoa; phylum Chordata; class Mammalia; order Chiroptera; family Mormoopidae; genus Mormoops; species Mormoops blainvillei. The sequence continues at coordinate 19,495 of PVJD01006774.1, read as the reverse complement.
TCTGATCTATCTCCTCAGGAGAGGGAAGTAAAAGAAAAAATAACAAATGGGACTACATCAAACTAAAAAGTTTTTGCACAGCAAAGGAAATTGTCAACAAAATAAAGAGACAACCCACAGAATGGGAGAGAGAACAAATTCACCAGTACTTCTGTTAAGGGGTTAATATCCAAAATTTATAAAGAACTTAGAAAACTCAACACCAAAAAAAAATCCAATTTAAAACTGGGCACAGGACCTGAATAGACAGTTCTCCAAAGCAGACATACAGATGGCCCATAGACATATGAAAAGATGCTCAATGTCACTAATCATCAGAGAAATGCAAATTAAAACCACAATGAGATATCACCTCACACTGGTCATAATTGCTATCATCAATAAATCAACAAACAAGTGCTGGTGAGGATGTGGAGAAAGGGGAGCTATTTTGCACTGTTGGTGACAATGCAGATTGGTGCAGTCACCATGGAAAGAAGTATGGAAATACATCAAAAACTTGAAAATTGTCTTCCCTTTGACCCAGAAATCCCACCTCTGGGAATATATCCAAAGGAACCTAAAACACTAATTTGAAAGAACATAAACACCCCTGTGTTCATTGCAGCATTATTTACAATCACCAAGAGATGGAAGCAGCCCAAATGTCCATTAGTAGATGAGTGGATAAACAACTATGGGACATTTTATACAATGAAATACTACTCAGCCATAAAAAAAGAAGAAAATTTTACCCTTACTTCATGGATGGACCTGGAGGACACTATGCTAGGTGAAGTAAGCCAGTCAAAGAAAGACAAGTACTGTATGATTTCATTCATATGGGGAATCTAACAAACAAGCTGAATTAACAAGCAAATAAAGACAGACTCATAGATAGAGGGCAGGTTGATAGCTGTGGCGGGGGGTGGTTAGGGGGTGGAGAGATCAAACCAAAAGGAAAAAGAACTCATGGAAATGAACAATAGTGTGATGATTGGAAGGGGTAAGGGTATAAAGGGGATAAATGGTAAAGGAAAAATGCAATTAAAAAAAGAAAAAAATTAAAAATAATGATGAACAAAACAGCATGAGATTAAATTAAGCACAGAAAAAATTATGCAATCACAGCTAAGATGGATGTGTAGGTAGACAGACTTTGCCTCCTTGTACAACCAAAAGAAGGACAACAACAAATTTAAAAACAAAAACAACCAGAACTGCCAGCAAATCAAGCTGTATGGAAGTCCAACAACCAAGGAGTTAAAGAAGAAACATTCATCCAGACTGGTAGGAGGGGCAGAGATGGGAAGCTGGGGTGGAGAGGACAGGTAGCAAAGCAGTGGCTCGAGGACCGGGTGAGGCAGTGGCTGGCAGATAGAGCAGTCCCATATTTGCTTGCAGATAAACTGGGAGGAGCAACAGGGGAGCGAGATAGATGGTGCAACCCAGGGTTCCAGTGTGGAAAAGAAAGCCTCAAAACCTCTGGCTGTTATAACCTGTGGTGGTTGTGGCGGTGGGAGAAACTCCCAGCCTCATAGGAGAGCTCATTGGAGAGACCCACAGGGTCCTAGAATGTACACGAACCCACCCACCTGGGAATCAGCACCAGAAGAGCCCAATTTGCTTATGGGTAGAGGGAAAGTGACTGAAAGAAAGCTGAGAGCCTAGCAAGTGGCATTGTTCCTTCTCAGACCACTCCCCCACATACAGTGCCACAACACAGCTAGATGGGGTGCCCCACTCTGGTGAATACCTAAGGCTCCACCCCTTATAACTTATAACAGGAACAGCAAGACAAAGAAATATTGCCCAAATGAAAGAAGAGATCAAACTCCAGAAAAAAAAAACGTGATGAAAAGATAGCCAACTTATCAGAGGCAGAGTTTAAACACTGGTAATCGGGATGCTCACAGAATTGGTGGAGTATGGTTGTGAAATACGGAAAAAGTGAAGGCTTTGGAAAGTGAAATAAAGAAAAACACACAGGGAACCAACATGAAGGGAAGGAAACCAGGACTCGAATCAGCAATTTGGAGCAGAAGAAAGACATAAACATTCAACCAGAACAGAATGAAGAAACAAGAATTCAAAAAAAACGAGGAGAGGCTGAGGAACTTTTGGGACAACTTTAAACATTCCAACATCCAAATCATAAGGGTGCCAGAAGGAGAAGAGGAAGAGCAAGAAATTGAAAACTTATTGGAAAAAAAAAAAAGGAAGGAGAACTTCCCCAATCTGACCAAGGAAATAGACTTCCAGGAAGTCCAGGAAGTTCAGAGAGTCTGAAAGAAGTTAGACTCAAGGAAGCACACACCAAGACACATCATAATTAAAATGCCAAAGGTTAAAAATAAAGAGAGAATCTTAATAGCAGCAAGAGAAAGGGAGACGGTTATCTACAAAGGAGTTCCCATAACACTATCAGCTGATTTCTCAAAAGAAACCTTCCAGGCAAGAAGGGGCTGGAAAGAGTATTCAAAGTCATGAAAGACAAAGAACTACATCCAAGATTACTCTATCCAGCAAAGCTATAATTTAGAATGGAAGGGCAGATAAAGTACTTCCCAGATAAGGTAAAATTAAAGGAGCTCATCATCACTAAGCCCTTATTATATGAAATATTAAAGGGACTTACCCAAGATAAAGAACAAAATCAAAAGTATGAACAGCAAAATGACAACAAGCTCAAAACTATGAACAAATGAACCTAAAAACAAAAAGAAACTAAGCTAACAACTAGACCAGGAACAGAATCACAGAAATGGGGATCACGTGGAGGGTTATCAGCAGGAAGGGGGAGGAGGAGAATGGGGTAAAAGGTACAGGGAATAAGAAGCATAATAGGTAGGCACAAAATAGACAGAGGGAGGTTAAGAATAATGTAGGAAATGGAGAAGCCAAAGAACTTATATGTACGACCCATGGACGTGAACTAAGGAGGGGATTGCTGGTGGGAGGGAGAGTGCAGGATGGAGGTGGATAAAAGGGAGAAAAAAAATGGGACAACTGTAATAGCATAATCAATAAAATATACTTTATAAAAGTAAATAAAAATTTTAAAAGTTTAAAAAAGAGAAAAAATATGCAATCAAGAGAGACAGTAAACATGAGATGTTATGAGGCTGCTGTCAGCATAACATGACATACTGTTTTACAATAAACTTTTAATAAGTATAAGGAGGATACTCTAAGTGTACATTAATGATGAAAAGTATAGTGTAGTGAATATATAAATCAGTAGCATAGTCATATATTATCATTATCAAACACTCTGTACGTGCCGTACTTTTCCATGACTGGCAGTGCAGTGGGTTTGTTTACACCGGCATCACACAAACTTGGGGGTAATGCACTGTGCCACAACGTTATGATGGCTATGCTATCGCTAAGCAATAGAAACTTTTCATCTTCTTTACAATCTTACTGAACCACTGTCCTACACACAGTCCATTGTTGACCAATGCATTGGCTACATCTGCAATTTCAAATAGCCACACCTAGGGGATGCTGCTAAATACTTAACCAGTAATTCTCAGGTTCTAAATCAAAAAATGCAGATTTCTAGGCTGGGTAGAATTAACATCTTTGGGGTATGAGATTTGAAAATCTGTCTTTTTAATAAGTTTCCTTAGTGAATTTGAGACAAGGTAAGTTAGACAATGGTAATTGAACTCTTTGTAACTGGTATAATTTCCCTAAACTTCTTCCACAAAAGAAAACCTTTGTTAGGAACAAAATCATCTGATTATAAAGGAGAGTGTGAATATCCACATAAAATGTATCTGTGCCAACCACTCTTCACTGCCTCTACTGACCACTGCCACCCCTTGGCTGGCTCATTGGAATAGCTGCCTAACAAGTTCCCTTGCTTCTGTTTCCCTGGAATCAATTCTCCACACAGCAACTAGAGTGATGCTTTAAAAAGTAGATTCTGTCATCTCACCCACCTGCTCAGAGCCTTCAAATTACTACCTATCACCCTCAGAATGAAATCCAAATTTCTTACAGTGGCCTGCAAGGCCTTGTGTGCACAGGCCCCAACTGCTCCTTCAACCCCCCTCCCCCGCACCACTGGCCTTCCCCCAGTGCTGTTCTTCCAGCAAAGCTGGGGCCTCAGAGCTCGATGTTCCTCCAGATCTTCATGGCTGGCTGCATCCCATTTCTTTTAGGTGTCTGCCCAAATGTTATCTCCTCAGAGAGGCTTTTTCTCACCACTTATCTCAGTCCTGCCCATGGTGGCTGGGGGCCCAGGGAGGGACTGGGCTTCAGCAAGAGAGAGATTATCATAGGCCCTTTTGTAATCACAAAGCAGGAGCACAGTATGTTTGTTGAATAAACTAATAGATAAATTTAAGCTAAATCTGGGTGCAAAGTGGGTAAATATTAAGGTATGAAATCTAGGTGCAAACTGAGGCTCTTTCTTTATTATCTCAACTATTCAATGGCTTTTTAACTAAGGTTTTCATAACACTCAACTTTAACACAAGCTGTGCTTGTCTTGTTTCTTAGGAGTGATTTTCAGTAGAGGTTTGGGGAGACACACATCCTTCTGTAAAGGCACTTTAGAATTTTCAGACATCAAGGGACGTTTAAACTGCATGCTCAATACAATCACATTAATATTTTAATGTTTAATTAATAATATCTTTAATTTCAATATAAGCTAAAAAAAAAAACCAAACTGATTTCAACAAAATCTCCTGGTACGGTCTAACCTTCAGGCATTAACACAGGCCTGTTCCCTGCAGTTGAAGATGTTTGGGGTATGGCCCTCCACATCTACTCTCCACCCTTGTCTGTCCTGCCCAATGGCCCAGGACATTGACCTCCATGGGTTACATAGGTTCCCTTAGTCTCTGTCTTATTTGGGGGTTTGGCCAATGGGAGTCATCGGCAGGGGATAAGAGGATGAGAGAAAAGAGAGAGTGGGTCATTCATTCCCCAGCTCCCTTCCCGTGGATCTGCTTTCCCCTGTCAAAGGAAGGAGTCAGGCAGCCTTCCGTTCTCTCTGGGCTCTAGCCGCTGCCTCCTCCCCTCGCCTCTCAGGCCCCGGGGTGGGGGCGGTAGTGAGTCCTGTAGCTGCCAGCTCCAAGGTGCTTCCCTTAACCCCCGCCTGCACCTTTGTAAAAAGTCCCTTCATTGATCTTTCTTCTATCATTCCATTTGTCTGAGAAATCTGTCTACTACCAAGACTCAGACTAATATATGAGGGTTTTGTTGTTGTGTCTCTTTCTCATGATAAACTGCCTCGCCTCAGTGACTGCATTTCAGTCTTTTTCTCTTATTGTCCCATTCCCCTCATTTCCTGAGCTATTCTCATCAACATTTCAATGATGCTGACCTACATGTCTGCCCTAGCCAACACCCTCAGAAAGTCTTAGCATTCAGCAGTTCCCACAGAAGAGGCCTTGGCTTTCATTTCCTTTCTGAATACTTATATTTTAAGCATAAAGAGCTTTAAAAAAGAATCAGTTACTAGAGATTATTTAAAATGACTCTTACAACACCTGTCACCCTATTTATTCACAACACTCCATTCGTGACACTGCCTTAGGCAAGACTGGTTGTGTGAACATTTAACGAACAGATAGCAGCAACTGGGAAGGCCATAAATAGCAGCAGGGAGGACAAACAGGATGACTCAGTAAGCCTCTGAGTCAGACGCAGGGACTGGCCTTCCTTCTTAACCATGGGGCACTAGGCCCATTGTCTCTGAAGTCACATCGGAGTCACACCTCATCAATCAGACATCCAGTCTCCTTTGAAGACCTACCCTCAGAAATTAAAGTCCACGGCTGGCAGGCCTCCTGGAAGTGTCCTTGGCAATGAACCCATCAGTAGCTGTCCCTGCTGTTGGCTGGTTCTAGTCCTGGCTTCGGCACTCTCCACTTGTGGGACACCAACTATGTCACTTCACCTAACTGTATCCCCTCTACCTAGCTACAAGGTTTTCAGGAAGAGTAAAATGAATCTGGCCAACTACAGGACATTGTGGTAAAGGCAAAATTACAGAGACAGGAAAAATATCAGTGATTGCCAGGAGGTCAGGGATGAATCGGCGACGAGCAGGGTGCTTTCGGGCAGCGAAACCATTCTGTTTGCTATTGTAATGGTGGACTCCTGACATCATACATCTGTCAGAGCTGTACAGTCAAAGACTGAAGCCTAATGTAAGCTATGGATCTTGCTTAATAATAACATACCAATCTTCATTCATTAATTAAAATGAAAACACCACGTTAATGCAAAATGGTAATCACAGGAGAAAATATGCAAGGGGAGGGGAAGGTGTATGGGAATCCTTTGAACTTTCTTGGCAACTTTTCTGTAAACCTAAAACTGCTCTAAAGAATAAAGTCTGGCTGTATTATCTCATTTATATGTGAAGTCTAGGGGGAAAGAAGCTTCATGGATACAAAGAACAATTGGTATTTGCCAGAGGCAGGGGGTGAGGCAGGGGGTGGGTGAAATGGATAAAGGGAGTCAAAAGGTCCAAACAAACTTTGAGTTATAAAATAAGTAAATCATGAGGATGTAATGTACCGCATGGTGACTATAGTTAATGATACTGTATTGCATATTTCAAAGTTGCTAAGAGTAAATCTTAAAAGTTCTCAAGAAAAAATTATAACTGTGTCTGGTGATGGATGTTAACTAGCCTTGAGATGATTATTCTGCAACATACGAAAATGCCAAATCATTATGTTGCACATCTAAAACTAACACTTAAAGTGCTTTTGAAAGTTTGTTCAGATGTCCTCGGAGAGTCTGAATTATCTGTTTTTGTGCCTTCAGAGCTGGTGAGGACGGGAGGGGGGGCAGGGCATCGATGACAGCCTCTCTTCGCGCCAGAAAAGATTTCCGCAAACTCCGCAGCCAGGGCGCGTTGTGTCCGCCTTCACGAGACTGCTCCCGCGACAGTTCCGCATCAAACGCCTCTTTTAAATTGCCCAGGAAATTTTAATACAAAATATTCCTCGGCACTTTTTCTTTTAATTCTCTGCTATTCCACTCCTACCTTGCCCAATACTTAGCAGTCATGTTTGATTAAGAGCACATTTTTCAGAGGTGAAAAGGCTATGAGAAGATTTAGGTTAGGATTAAGTTCAATTAGGAAGAAAACCCTTTCCTCTTTTTAAGCCAGAGAATGCCTAAAATAGACAATGCTTGTTACAGTGTTTTGCTATGAGGCCAGGGGGTTGGAGGATGGCTGTTGCTAGAGCCTTACAAACATTCTTTGAGGGCCACCATAACCATGAAAGGTGGGGACTATAAATTACAGAAACAGTTAGCCCCAGGTCACACAGCAGTGACAGAATAGAGATTCAAAGTCAATAGAGAGGAAGCTATCTGACCTAGCTGACTAACTAGCAAGCTAATTTCAGCCAACTTATTCTTGGATAACGGTGTCAACTGCATTACCTCTCCTGGATAATACATGTTTTTTTTTGACAAGAACCTTCAAAGATTTTGACAGAGACCTTGAGTGTTCACTACATAGGGCTGTTGAAACTCTTTTCTAGGACCTATTATTAGGCTTGCTATGAAAAAAAAGCCCTATTGTCAAATAACTTGAAAATGTTACACATGAGGAGCCTTTTTGTGAACAGTTATAGTGCGTATTCACATGGTAAAGGCGCTGGACAGCCTGTAGCTAAAAAAAAAAAAGCTACTTAATGCTTAGCCTCGTTTAACCCCAACATCTCCCAAATTTACTTGAGCCTTGAGCACTTCTCATGGTTTTAACATTTCCTTGAACACCAGCATGGGGAAAACTGGCTTTAAAAAAAGAGAAGTAACTATAGCCACCCTGACATGACTGTGAAAGAATCTTCATGTCAATAGCTTTCCTGCCTATCCATAAGTGATTATTCAGAGTATACTCTCCACGTGGTGACAATAAATATATTTGTCCATGTGCTGTATCCATGATTCCCCTACGACTTGATACAGGTCCTTTTATTATTGATTAGATATTAAAAATATTCTCAGCCAAGGAGCATCTAGAGGTTACCTCCAGATTCTGGGGTAATAACTATCGTCAAATGGAAAACAAAGAAAAACAGGTGCTTGAAGAGAGGATAGAGGAGTCTGATAAGAGATAACAAAGAAAAACAAGCTGTGAATTTGACATCTCTTGCCTTCCTCCCACTCAGTATCTGAGCATGTAGACAGAAGCATCTATGTATGCATTCAGGGATCACCTAAATGAATGGCTCATCCCTAATGAATGGTACTTGAAATGTGAGCCACTTGGAATACAGATAGGATACATCACATTTGCACATACAAGGAAGATAAAGCAGAAGGGAAAGCCTTCTTTGCTACACAGAACTATGAATGGTCATGGAAGCTTAGATCTTTGGTATGTGATAGTTGAGGTCACTTTTCAAAACCACTCCCAATTTCAGGGCACAGAATGTCTTAAGTCATTCGGTGTAGTTTAAAAAAAAAAAAAGTGACTAAAGCAAGAATGCAGCCATTAGGTTTTTTAGAGGATGAGAAGATATCCTTCTTGGGGACATACAGCCATGCATGCTGTGCAGAGTAGGCCCCACAGCTGTCCAATCTTGGTACAAGCCCTGTGGGGCATGGAGCCAAGAGGGAAGGCTGCTATGGGCAGAATGAGGCTGGGCTGTGCTGGAATGAGCCACTCCCTCAGAGAGTCTAAATGAGGATGAAGAATTTCTGAATGAAACAGAGAGCCAAAGCCATCCGAAAATAGAAGAGGAAGGGACAGGGCTTTTTAAGTTTCTTCCATAGCTATCCACATTAGAATGTTTTCTCTAAGAAGGCTTTGGCTTTCCTTAGGAGAGCTCTGGTTTCCCAGTGGCCGTTCTTGCACAAGAGGCATTCAGTAAATGTGTTCAGTGAGTGAGTGTTACGTTTAAATGTGGAGAAGAACATCAGGCAAGGTCCCAAGCATGAGTTGCCATAGGATGGAGAGAGATGTCAGAATCCAGAGGTGCTTCATGAGAACACTAAGATGACTAGACTAGGACAGTGGCCAACGAGGAAAATCATATTTCACAGTGGTTATGAGCATGGGCTCTAAGCCAGATAGAAGAGTTAGAATCTCAGCCTTATAATTTACTAGCTGTATGATCGTGGGCAGGTTAATGAACTTTGCTGAGCCTTAGTTTCCTTACCGTAAAGTAAAACTAGCTCCTATGATGATTAAATACAATAATACACATAATATACTAAGCATTGTTTCTGCCACGTACTAAGAGCTCTGTATGTTGTAGTCATTATAAGGGTCAAATTACTTTCCAGGATTAGGTTAGGTGATACAAAAATTGATACGTGGGTAAGAATTGAAGAAATAGAGGTAAATTCTCCTATGACTTGATTAAATGCCCATGGAAGAAAATCTCAGCAGAGTGGCATCAGGTAAGACAAATGGGTCCCCTGCCCGTGTTTGTGACTGCAAGTTCATGGTCTCAACATGACACTGAACTGAGATGACCAGAAGGTGCTGGAGGAACATAAGAATGAGGTAAGACTGAATTTGGCATGGGTGGTTTGCTTTGCAAGAATTGTTTGGTTTTGGGAAGAATGACAAACAGTGATTTATCATGAAACCAGCATTTTAACCATTCTTTAATTTCTGTTATAGTTTTAAATAAGTTCCAGGAAGTCTTCACTTTTTCCAATATGTCCTTGGAAACAGGATCAGAAAACAGAAAGGACGAAGCCAAACCCCTTCCCACAGGCATTTACTGTATTATTAGAAAGACAGACTAGACGTACCTCTCTAAGCTTGGCTGTCCCTAATTTCCCAGTGCCATTCAGACACCTCACCACAGCACTTCCAGTCTACAGGACAGAAAGGAAAAGCTTGAAGATGTTTTTATAAAATACAGTTTTAAGATCAATGGAATGATTTTGAATGCATTTGCTTGCTAATGAGAATTTCTACAAGAGGGAAATAACAGAGAAATTAGTTCAAATTTCCCAAGACAGATGTTTTAAAGGATTCTAAGCCTTCTACAATGCTACCAAAAAGCTTTTCTTTTCTGAGAAAGAAGCAAAATTGTTCTTAGTTAAATGCCTTATGTTTATTATCTCCAGTATATTAGTTTTAGAGCAAATTTACACCACATTGGAGTTACATTTTCATGTACTCTGTATACATTTTATACATCATTGGTGTCCCCAGTTTAATCAGAGAAACAATAGGCCCATTTTATAGAAGCCATAGAAATAATTTTACTATTTTTTATCAGTATAGAAATTTATACTGTCATGTGTTTTCTTTAATAATATTGTTGGGTATTTGGCAAATGCAGGCAATGTAATCTCTTTTTTTTTAAGTTTTATTGAATTTATCGGGTGACTTTGGTTGATAAAATTATATAGGTTTCAAATATATGATAGTATAATACATCATCTGTATATTGTATTGTGTGTTCACCACCCCAGGTCAAGTCTTCTGTCACAATTTATCCCCATTTACTCCCTTCTACCTGCCCCCACCCTTCCTTCCCTCTGGTAATCACCATACTTCTGTCTGTGTCTTTAAGTTTTGGGGGGTTTTTTGCTTAATACCTTCAACTTTTTCTCCTAGCCCCTGAGACCCCACCCCTCTGACAGCTATCAGTCTCTTCTCTAATCTACGACTCTGTTTCTATTTTGTTTGTTTGTTTGTTTACACTTACTTTTTGATTTGAAGTCTAATACCCTTTCCAGATTGTCAAGTTGTCTCTTCTACTACAGTTGATCTTTGAACAAGGGTTTGAACTTTGGGGGTCCACTTATATACAGATTTTTTTAAATAAATATAGTCAGCCCTTCTGTCTGTGGGTTTCACAACCACAGATTTACCCAACCACAGATGAAAACAGTATTTTTGCATTCCCAACCACAGATTCCCACCTAAGGATCAGAAATATTGTTTTTTGCCTGCAGTTGGTTGGACCCATGGATGCTAAGGACCAACGGTAGAGTCAAAAGTTACACGAGGATTTTCAACTACATAGAGATTGGTGTCCCATCCTGGCATTGTTCAAGGGTCAACTATACGCAACCTAACAATATACAATTTCAGATAGGTAGGTGTAGACAAACAAAGCCTGAACATAAGGTTGAGTATGAGAAGACCTAAAACTTACCAAGTTAATGTGAAATGATGTACCAACGGAGAGGTGAATTTTCTGGAATAGAGATTGATGAGCACTCATAGGGGTTACTCAACCTTTATCAGAGCAGTAGGGCTCTCTGGAGGTCCAGGCCTGCAGGAATGAGGGAGATGTGTGGTAACAACATGACCGTGAGTAAGGATATAGATAGCAGAGGCAGAGGTCAATGCATGGCCAACCCAACAAAAAGCTGAGTCTCAGATCTGGCCTGATCAGAATCAAGAAACAGACCAATGCCCAAGGTAGGTGCCTTTGGGAAGACCTAAGAAAACTGGAGATTAAGCACACTACATGATTTCTTTTTAAAAACTCAGAAAGAAATTATGACAATGTTATGGTGATGGATGGTGGTGATGGCCAAATGACAATGTGAATGTACTCAATATCATTGAACTGTATATTTAAAAATAGTTAAAATGGCCCGGGTTGGTGTGGCTCAGTGGGTTGAGCACTGGCCTGCAAACCAAACGGTTGCTGGTTTGATTCCCAGTCAGGGAACGTGCCTGGGTTGGGGGCCAGGTCCCTAGTGGGGGGTGTGTGAGAGGCAACCACACATTGATGTTTCCCTCTCTTTCTCTCTCCATTCCCCTCTGCCTACAAATAAATAAATAAAATACTTTAAAAAATAGTTAAAATGGTAAATTTTATTATTTGTGTATTTTACCACAATTAAAAAAAAAATCATGAGGTACTTCAGGTTGATCTAGTTTTCTCCACCAGAGGCAAGTCCTTCTAGGTCAAAAAAAAACTCAGAATCTGTTAAAGCTGTGGTTGCAGTGGAGATAGAAGAAATGTAGCCCCATGAGGGGATATTTAACAATTCTGTGGATGTTTCTGGTTTGCACAATGAATGAGGCACAACTGGCCAGGCCCTGGCATTAGAAATGTCCGATGACATGTGGGTCAATTAGACAAACAAAGAGCTGTCTCATGTCAGGGACAAGCTCTGAATATCATTTGTAGGTGAAAATCCTGTTTACAATGAACTGAGCCTAACTTTATTTTACTCATAAAATACAAAATATTTTTGAATGGTTTTAAATGTACTATATTTTCTAGAGATGCAACCACCATATAAAATGCAAGAAAGACTGCATGTTGTCTCCCTCATAACTTCACCCAGTACTGTTTATCATTTTGGAAAATCACATCACCAGTGGTGACACCACGGGTAGTATTTGAATCATTAGTCCAGCATCCCAGTATCAGTCTGCTTTTGTAGCTGTCACAGTCACAGTGATTCTAGGTGTAAGTGCAAGCACCTGACTACAATGCCTACTTCTCTATTATAACTTATTTTCTTAAATTCTCTTTTATGTTATACTCAGGGTACCGTCTTTTAAAGTTATGTGTGGGGTTAGGTTATATTGTTGATTCATTTTATTTTAGAGTAGAAGATACTTGCAATCGAAACAGGATACTGAGATTAGTGAGCTGTATCTACATCCAGCCAAGATATCTTGGAATTCATAACTGTGGGTGATTTTCTAAATACTTTGGGGGAATGCAGGCATTCTGTTGTCTGGGAAGAGACCACACCTTTATCACTGGTCTCCTAGAACCTTTTTGTGCTGGTATCAAGAGTCCAGCCTTGTCCAGGAATATCCCTTCCCAGTACTCTGTGGCACCTTCATTGGGGAAAAGGAATTTCAGATGTTTGACTATTGGCGGCCTAACAAGGGCACCTAGCACAGGCTGCAGTTAGTAAGAATTCTGACGAAGAAAGCAATGATGAATCAAAAAGGGAAATTATATATGTCGTCCAGCCCCAAAGGTTGATTCTAAATTAAGCAAAAATTTAAAAAGATCTATGCAAAAGCTCATCGTACATAATCAAAAGGACATTAAACTAAACTATAATAGCAGTTATTCACAAGATTGATCAGTTCCAGGATCATTTTGAAGAGATCACATTTTTTATGTTCCTTGGGAAGATATTGAAAAAGTCATTAATGCAAAGGAATTCCATTAGGAAATGTGGTCTCTGTCCTTGTTGAAAATACACAGTGACTCAACTCACAGATAATTCCAATGCTACCTTTTTAATAGCTTTACCAATTTCCTATATAATTATTTTTCTCCAATATACTTGAGAAATGAAGATAACACTATATATTTTTTCAGAGCCCTTTAGAAACAACTGTTCTTTGTACAACCATTTTATAAAAACAAAGCATGCCCAAACTTGATTTCATAATCTAAATTGTGCTACAGAAAAGTCAAAGGTTAATTAGTAAATTATTTTTTGTATACCAATGTTTACAGCAGCTTTAATTGGAATAAACAAAACCTGGAAAGAGCCTTGATGTCCTTCAAGAGATGAATAGTTGAACAAATGGTATAACATTCACACTACAGAATATTACTCAGCAATAAAAAGGAAGAAATCATTAATACATTCAACAATTTGGGTGAATCTTTGGGAAATTATGCTGAGTGAAAAGCCAATCCCCAAATGTTATATGATTCCATTTATATGACATTTTTAAGTAGTAATTTAATTTAATTTAATTATTATTTTTTATTGTTGTTCAAGTGCAGTTTTGTCCATTTTTACCCCATACCCCTTGAAATTGTCCATGAGTCCCCCATATATGTTCCTTGACCACCCTTCCCCTGTTTTCCCCCTCTTCCCCTCCCCTCTTTCTTTTGTTCACTGTCAATTTGTTCTTCACTTCAGTCTCCAGTTATATTTAACTTGCTTGTTTGTTCTGTTGATTAGTCTCCACTTACAGGTGAGATCATATGGTATTTGTCTTTCACTGCCTGGCTTATTTCACTTAGCATAATGCTCTCCAGATCCATCCATGCTGTTGTGAAGGGTAGGAGCTCCTTCTCTCTTTCTGCTGTGTACTATTCCATTGTGTAAACATACCACAGTTTTTTGATCCACTCACGTACTGATGGGCACCTAGGTTGCTTCCAACACTTGGTTGTTGTAAATTGTGCTGCTGTGAACATTGGGGTACATAGGTTCTTTAGAATTGGTGTTTCAGGATTCTTGGGGTATAATCCCAGCAGTGGAATTGCTGGGTCAAAAGGCAGTTCCATTTTTAGTTTTCTGAGGTAATTCCATACTGTTTTCCACAGCAGCTGCACTGGCCTGCATTTTCACCAACAGTGTATTAGAGTTCTCTTTTATTTAATTAGTAAATTTGAATTATAATTACTTTATTGCTGTGTTGTTTATAATGGTAAAATATAAATTAAAAACAACCTAAATGTCCACAGCAGAAAAATAGTTCAATAAAATACAGCACATTCAAAACTGTAATATCATGCAGTCTCCAAAATGATCTTACAGAATTATTAACATATTGAAAGATGTGCAAGATATATTTAATCATAGGAACATTATTATAAGCATTCATAAATATATGCTTAGAAAAACTGAAATTATATACACCAAAGTGTTACAAGTCTTTGTAAGATTGTATTTTTAATATATTTTATTGATTATACTATTACAGTTGTCCTAATTTTTCCCTTTTTGCTCTCCTGCACCCGTTACCCCCATTCCCTCCAGCAAATTCCCCTTAGTTCATGTCCACGGGTCATGCATATAAGTTCTTTAGCTACTCCATTTTCTATACTATTCTTAACACCCCCTTGTCTATTCTGCACCTACCAATCTGTACTTCTTAACCCCTGCATCTCTCCCTGTATTCTCCCTTTACCCTCTCCCAGCTGATAATTCTCCAAATGATCTCCATATCTATGATTCTATTTCTGTTCTGCTTGTCTGTTTAGTTTGTTTTTTACATTCAATTGTTGATAGCTGTGAATTTATTGCCATTTTAGTGTTCATAGTTTTGATCTTTTTCTTAGGTAAGTCCCTTTAACACGTCATAGAATAAGGGCTTGGTGATGATGAACTCCTTTAACTTTATCTGGGAAGCACTTTATTTGTCCTTCCATTCTAAATGATAGTTTTGCTGGATAGAGTAATCTAGGTTGTAGGTCCTTGTTTTTCATCACTTTGAATACTTCTTGCAAGTCCCTGCTTAACCTGAAAAGTTTTTTTGAGAACTCAGCTGACAGTCTTATGGGACCTCCTTTGTAGGTAACTACTTTTCTCTGCTGCTTTCAAGATTCTCTCTTTATCTTTAACCTTTGTCATTTTAATTATGATGTGCCTTAGCGTGGTCCTCTTTGGGTCCATCTTGCTTGGGACTCTCTGTGCTTCCTGGACTTGTATGTCTATTTCTTTCACCAAATTAGGAAACTTTTCTTTCATTATTTTTTCAAATAAGAATTCAATTTCTTACTCTTTCTCTTCTCCTTCTGGCACCTCTATGATCCAAGTGTTGGTACATTTGAAGTCCCAGAGGCTCCTTAGCCTATCCTCAATTTTTTTAATCCTTTTATCTTCTTGCTATTCTGATTTAATGTTTTTTTCTTCCTTATATTCCAAACCATTGATTTGATTCTCAGCTTCATCCACTCCACTGCAGGTTCCCTGTAATTTTTTCTTTATTTAACTTAATGTAACCTTCATTTCTGCCTCAGTCTTTTTGATACAGTTGAAGTACCCAATTAGTTCCTTGAACCTCCTAATAACCAGGTTTGAACTCTGGATCTGATAGATTGCTTCTGTCCATTTTGTTTAGTTCTTTACCTGAAGCTTTGTTCTGTTCTTTCATTTGGGCCAGATTTCTTTGCCTCCTCATTTGGCAGCCTCCCTGTGTTTGTTTCTATGTATTAGGCAGAGTTACTTTGATTCCCTGTCTTAGTAGCATGGCCTGTTGTAGAAAAGTGCACCAATAAGTTGGATGGGACAGAGCCTTAAGTAATTGCCAGGATAGGGCAACCCATGTGAACCAGGTTGAACTAGTCTCTGATATGGTGTGGCTGCTCTTTGGCTCTGTGTGGGGGAGGGCTCAGAAAGGGGGCAATGGCTGCTGTCTGGTCTCTAGTTTTTTCTGGGAGGAAGCTCTCCCTGGCACTTACCCTGATACCAGACACTTCAATTTCTCCCTGTACACCACTGGTGCTCTTCCAGACACTGCCCCAGTGCTGGAGCCCAGAGGGAAGGAGTCTGAGGAAGTCCTAAGTCTGTTTAAGGCCCTTTAGGAGGAGACTCCTGAGAATCTCAGTTTCTTCTGCTGCCCCAACCGCCACTGATCTTTACAGCCATAAGTTATGGGGACTTATCTTCCTGGCACTGAAACTCTGGGCTGGGTGGTCTGATACCCCCCTGAGGTATCCCTCCCAATTTTTATCCTCCACATGTGGGTGTGCAACCATCCACTCCACATCTCCATGTCTCTATGCCTCTCCACATGCCTCCACATCTCCAACCCTCCTACCCATGTGGACGAATGCGACTTCTTTAATTCTTTGGTTGTCAGACTTCCATACAGCTCAATTTTCTGGTAATTCTGGGTGATAGTTGTTTTTAGTCTAGTTGTAATTTTTGCTGTGGTTGCACGAGAAGGCAAACTGTTTACCTACACCTCCATTTTGACCCAAAGTCTGTAAGATTGTATTTGCATGACAACAATTTTCTTTGCTTGTCTATATTTTCTAAGCTTTCTGCATATACATCAATATAGTACTTTTGTAATGAAAAGAATGAGCTTTATCTTAATAAATAAATACATTTAACTTTGTATTTGTCAAAATATTGACAATCAATATTTTCTCTGGGGCTGCCATATTTTTAGTAAGGTTACAATAAACAACAAGACAGAACAGAAAAATTAAGAAGTTAAGCTCATTTTCTTTATTAGTTACCCTTGGCCATCACTATTTGAATTCATCGTCCTCATCCCCCCACCCTCCGGCAAACTGCACACTGGTTCTTCTCCAGGATCTACTACTCGTGAGGAGTGGCACTACCCATCTAGCTGCTCAGGTAAGAATTTGTCTCCTTTATCCCCAAATCCAGGTGTCTACATCTGTCTAATGGTTTCTCCACAATAGCTCCCAATTCTAACCCCCTACTGTCCCCTTCTTACCATCTTCTTGCCCCGTGACTGCCGCAGGCCCTATAACTGACCATCCTGCCTACAGCCTTGTCCTGACTCAGACTTGTCCACACTGCTGTCTTAGTGAACTTTCTGAAATTCCTGACTGATCATGGCATGTTTTGTTTAAGATCTTTTCACTGCTTCTACCACCTTCAGGTAAAAGGATTTACAAAGTTCAGGTCTGGCCTTCACTTACCTCCCGAGTCCCATCTCTCACTACTTCTCTTAGTATTTGCTATTATAATGAGTTATTACCATCCTTCCAACATGAAATGCTCTCTCACACCCCTCTTCTCTTGAACACAGGGATTCTTCTGTTTGGATCACTTTTTCTTGTTTCCTTCACTGATTCACTCTTTAGTGCTTCAAAATGCCCAACTAGATTTTACTGCCCTGTGAAGCACCTTCAGCCGCAGGCACATCTCTTGTTCCAGAAGCCATAGACTCTCAAGTCAAACCAGCCTGGTTCTCTTCTGCTGCTACTGCCTGTCAAGACAGTGCTTCGGGCAAGGTGTTTTAACCCCTCAGGCTCAACTTCTCGCCAATAATTGAGGGTAAAACTGCAACCTTGTAAAGTTATTTTGCGATCAAATGTGACTACATATATAAGGCAAATAAGCTCTCCCCATGTTTTATGTAATTTTCTTTATATTTTGATCTGTGTATTTTTTTTAAGCCTCACTCGAGGACACTTTTCCATTGCGTATAGAGAGAAAGGAAAGGAGGGAAAGAAACACCAGGGCAAGAGCGAAGCATCCCATACTTGCCCTGACAGGGGACTGTACACGCCTGGACTGGAAATCAAACCCACAACTCTATGGCCAGGGGATGACACTCCAACCGGTGAGCCACACCTGCCAGGCCAGGTCTGTGTATTTCTTAAGCCAACCATTTTACTTCCTTTTTTAGGATGTAGCTAGAGAGACACAAATAAATGGATACCCAATTGTAAAATTCCTCAGATTGTATTATCTTCTCCAGGGAGTCTTCCTTAGTAGGCCGTACCCCCAGCCTGAGTCTCATTTAGATGATCTCCTATGTGCTCACATATCACCTACGTAACCCTCTGTGATTACAGGGCAAAATAATGACTTTCTTCTATGGTTAACTTTTCCATTCCTTTTCCTTAAGGGAAAGGTCCATGTCTCCCTTTACTTGGCACTAGCAGATCCAGAGCAGAGCCTGACACATACCATACCTTCGATAAATGTTAGCCAAAGGAGTGAATAAATGGCCACTCATAACTTATGCAACTTACAACCCATAGGTACTTCCATAGGTGATTTCCTGGGACAATTTTGGAATTTTTGAAAATCTCAGAAGGGTTCCCCAACCTCCTACCAGGGGATGATGTGTTTCAATTTGATAGCTGTGTTCTTGTTCATGCCATTAATCCAAAGAAAGCCTGCCTCTCCTTTTTGCCAAAGTCAAACCGGCTTTGATTTCAGGGCCCCTGAAAACCTCTCCTCTTCCATAAATCCTTTTTCAGATTCTTCCAGTCCACGGTGATCTTTCACTCCTCGAACTCCTGAAACATCTACGGTCTATACCATTAACCCAACAATCGTCATATACTGCTAAGCACCTTTTTATACTGTTGTATCCAACTGTTACTTATTTTGAGTCTTGTGGTTTAACTCTCTTAGGCTTGTTTCAATTTACCCAACAACGACGACAAAAAAGAATATACTCCCTAAGGTAGCTGCCAAGTCTTGCTTGTCATGGCCTTCATTGCAGTGCTGTGCATGCACGTGCCCGCAGGTGTTTCTTAAGTGCCTCGAAGACAAAGAGGCTCCACTTCAGGAGCTGTCCTCTTTGTTTGCCACTTCCAAACAACCCCGACTGTCTGACTTTCTCCATCCACTTTCTTCCCCTCCCTGCCTGTTCTCCCTGAGACACTAACCCCTTTCCACTTTCTCACCAGGGCTCCTTTGCCTTCTGGCTTTCACCTGGGTTCGGCCAATAGAGGGCACGGACAGGAGAGAGAGTGGGAGGGAATTGTTTCCCTTGCTTGGTCAGTTCTGCAGTGTTTGAGTCTTCCCAAGACCATGGCTTCTCTAGGGTTGCCCCTCTCGAAAGGCTCCCCCTCTCATCTGGGCTCCCATAATGTTATTTCCTCCCCTTGCCTTTTCAGGCCTGGTGCTTCAACATCCTTTGTGGACTCCCCTAACCCTATCCACACTTCCATGAATAGTCCCTTCATTAAGGTCTTTTAAAAATCCCAGTAGAGTGTGCGGTTTCTTGCTAGGACTGTGACTGATACAGGAGCATTTAGTTCAGCTGGGGTAAGACTAGGGTAATCTTATAAATTATCATCGAATCCAGAAGACTTTTAAGAGTGAAAGGAGGTGCTATTAATAATGTACCATGGCCACAGGCATAAATCAGAACTGTCCCAGG
>PVJD01006773.1:0-93445 GCA_004026545.1 Mormoops blainvillei | reverse complement strand
CCCTTTGGTTTCACCCCATTACTCTGTTTACCCTTTATACCACGCTAAACCCCTCTTTTACCCCCAGGGTATCAGTCACCTTCACACACGTGACGGTGACATTCTCTTTCTCTCCCAAGCTCTACATATCTCAGGCTCGAGCCTCTCAACCATAGGCGGCTCTCAGTGACTTTCCGGCAGTCACTCGGGCTCTCTGCCTTTCTCTGACCCACATTTACCATAGTGTTCCCAACTGAATGTGTGTGGCCCATTTCTGAAGCGGCTCAGTGTCAGGAAAATTTATCAGATTAGGAGAAATATACTTAGGCCCACAACTCCCGGGTAGTTTGTTACAAAGCTAACCACAGAAATAGCCTGGAATCACTTTGACACTGAAGGTGATATTTTAGGCTTTCCACGGGGGTAGTGTGCCCTCGCCCACGCTCAGGTCACCAGAGGTACTGCCGGCCGTGCGTGCTGTATTTTTCGGAATGGCGTTTACCTGGCCAATGGTGGGATTTTCTCCCAGCAGGATGTATTTCAGAAGGCAAAAGACGGGCTGGCTTTTGATTTGTAGCACTGCCTCATTTGAAAAGAAAAAGTATGTCACGCTTTTGTTTCGCTGTGATGCCTGTCTCACGTTAGGCATATGTGGCTCCCTGCTCATATAATTTCTTCATTCTCCTGCCATTCCACTCAGAATTATTACTGCTGACACTGGGCACCACGTGTTACAATAAGACTGCACCGGTGCGCCGTTTGCTGTGAGGGGAGGTACATTGAGCAGGAGTGGGACAACAGCTTCTGGAACGAAATATAATTAGTGTTAATTCCACCAAGGAAGAATTTTTTTTTAAAAATCAAATGTGGCTCAAGAACTTGTTTAATGGTAGAAAATGCATACTGGAGTCAAAAACAAAGGCATACTGTGGTAAATGCTTGGAAATTATATTTCGAGGCCAAGAAGTGGTTATTGAAATTTATTTCATGAGGGTTGAGCTCCTGAGCTAATCAGAACACGTAAGAAGTCTTCGCGTGTCTAATCCTCACATGCGACTCCCTCAGTAGAAAGGCACGCTAAGAATGGTGGATATAAACAGCATGCAGGTTGAAGCCACGAAGCATGGGTAGACCCTGTCACAGCCGAAGCTCACACACAGTGGCAGCGTCTACGTGCTGGCAGAGCCTCATGCTGCCACTTAGAGCCTGTAGCTGCAAACTGCTACCCGGAGTCACCTTGGCTTCAAACTCGATTGTCCTGTGACATGAAAGCCCCCCCGCCCCATCTAATGGCACTCTGAGGTAACAGGGCTCAGTGGGACCAGCCTGGAGCCTGGACCCTCCCCAGAGACATCTTCTACTGCAGGAACCATCTAGATTAAAGGCTGCAGAATTAAAATGTCCTTGTGCAGGTCCTTATCTCAATGGCAATCTAATCAATGGCACCATTTCGGGGAACGAGAAGGAATGGCCATGCCGGGGGGCAGGGGGCAAAGCGTCGTCCCCTGAGAGCGCTGCCCTGGGCCCCTGAGGTCTGGGCTCATCGTCACTCAGGGCAGCACTGCTTCCTCCAGCCTCAGGCCAGGGACCTGTGAAACCGGAGGTCTGAACCCCATGCAGCTCCTGAGATTTTCCCCCCTACAGTTTCCATCATTCCTTACAAATCCCATCTGGCATCTCACTTTATTATACGCAGTAATTCAAATGCTCTCTTTCTATTCCGTGCATGCATTTTTTTTTTTTAAACTGGGTCAACATATGCATAACAAAGTTTACCATGTAACCATTTTTTTAAGCCTACAATTCAAAGACAGTGAACACATTCACAATGTTGGGGAACCAGCACCACCATCCTTCTCCAGAACTTTTTCATCATCTGAAACAGAAAGCCTGTCCCCTGCAAACAGTAACTCCTCACTCCTCCCATCCCCAGCTCCTTGGCAACTTCTATCAAACTTTCTTTCTCTTGGAATTTGACTACCCTAGATATCTCATATAATTGAAATTATACCTTTTTTATATTCAAAACATCCTCAGCATCATAAGGATTGAACAGAGTTATAGTCTCTTTGATACGCTGTCCCCTCTCTGTTCTGCTACGTGTAAGTTATACGAAAATGGAGTTGGCCTGAGCAATCCTTTCACAGATTTGAAAAGTGGAAGTTGAGTCCAAATATGAAATCACACACAAGGCTTATAAGAAACATCAGGGGCTTGCTGTGCTGGTTCGGTAAAAGACACTTTTAAAACTGGCATTTTAAAAGTCATTTCAGAAGTAGAGTAAAACCGGGCTGCTGTCTCATACGCCCCGCGAACACCCTGCACACAAGCTCTTTCTCACCGCTGAGTAAAGGGACCCGAAACAACAGGAAACTCACAGTGGACCCCACATCGGTCCCCGGTGACCTTGACGGTAAGCAGAAAATACAATGAGTAATTCCCCCGAGGACGGGGCGAATACAGTTGACTATTTAGTATTTGAAAAAATAAAAAGGAACCAACAAAAAAGAGGGAAGAGAGGAAAAGAAAGTTTTCTTTGTTGAAAGAAAAGGCAAGCTTTTGTTTTAAAATTCATCTGTTAATACCAAATATTGTTAATAAAGCTAGCGTGTGTTTTGTACAATAAGAAACTATGCATATCTGGCTAATTTTCTTGATTTGTATATTACAAGATGAGTTGTAGCATCACAGAAAAATTAATAGCATGGGCAGGAAACATAAAATATTAATTTAATAGTAAGCAAGTATAACATTAATATCATGAAATATGAGTGCATGTGAATATAAAAATCACAGACCCAGAATGTGAACTACTGATTAAAGAGCATTATTCGCTGTATCAAAACAAGAACAAAACATGTGAGTGGCCATGTGACAGCTCTAATTTGAAATACAATTATAAATAATTTTTGCCTTAGATCTGGAAAAAACCTGATGTTGTACAAAAATATATCAGGTCTGAACAGAGAAGAAAAAAATGAAAGCCAAATGCTGTAATTTAATTCAGAACTGGGCAAATGTCAGCTTGTTTTAATTTCTGAATCCTCTCCTGTTGGGGTTAGTACACAGTGCCCTTTTGACATTGAAAAGACATGGAAATTAATCAGCTAATATTATTTCTCTTTTTTAAAAAAGCCTCAGAGAGTTTGTATATGTATATATGTATATAATTACATATTAATTATATAAAACACACAACATGTAAATATATGATATATATATTACAATAGCCCAGAAGATTTATTAATAGGCTTCCTAGGAAAAAGGGAAAAATCTGGAAGAGCACATTCTTGATTAGGCACAATTAATTGTAGGCTCTCTTAAGTATCTGGAAGGAGAGGTTAGAGAGGATATACATATTTATGGAACAGAATGGATTTTCCAGACCAACAAAAAAATTTCTTAAGTTACACCACTGAGGCCCTTACTGTTTCCTCCTTTCAGACATAGTTCAGCAACCCCGTAGAGCCCAGCGACCTTTTCGGAGATGAGCAGGTAGCCCAGCCACCCCACGGCCAGGTTCTGCATCCTGCCCACTTGCCCCGTAGGATTTTGAAATCACTGAGTCACTAGACCACATTACCAAGCCAGGAGCGATCACTTAACAAAGATAAAATAGCTATGTTTAAAATGAAAGCATTATCAACATGGGTCTAAAGCTGATACAATGACCTTTGGAGAAAATTCAAACTGAAACAGATAGACTTTGATTTCAATCCCTCCAAAAATGTAAAAATGTCAAAAATGCTGGCTCAGTACACTGATGGAAATCCCAACAATTTTACAACAGGGCCATTGCAAGTGGGTGTTTAGTCATGCTGCATCTGTTGGTAATAATGTCCACACTTTATGTCCCGATGGCAGAATCTAGGGATGTGTGACCTTCAAGGGCCCTGGGGTGGACATCTTATTTCACACATACTCCCCATCAAACATTGTGACCTAGTAAGGGTGAGTGTGTTAAAAAAAATAATCGTTGATCACAGATTCAGCTCCCATTTGACTATGAAAGCCACAGCGGGGGCCACACGTCTAAAAGGTCTGCAGGAGAAGGCTGAGGGGTGGTGTCTAGAACCCTGGCATCTGTGGGCGAGCACAATATTTTCTAATGAGTAAGACTGAAATCAGTGAAAATGCTCAGCATTCAAGAGCAAAGTAACTTATCTGTTCTGTAACCACGGAGCTCAGTCATCTAAGAAAAGACTTACAAATAATAATTCATGAAAACTGAACCCAAATAGACAAAAGTAGCCTGATGCCTTTTTGCAGAATATTTAAACCTGACTTCACTTTTGGGGTTTCATCTGACAGGTCAGGGCTCTAGCCCAGGAAGTTATTGGGTGCTTCATTGCTGGGACACTGCACTTACTGGATAGGGGCTGACTTAGGTACATACACTTTTTGACTCTGAATAGAAAATAAAATGTTAAAAATAGTAATGGGAGTGCTGAATGTCTGTGTACTCAATCCCAGAATGTGCAATATGTTAGTGGAGCCAACTGTCTCCAGGAACAGGGACGGCTGCACTTGAAGAGGCAAGGTGGTCAATCCTCTGGGAATCAGGCTTCTTTTCAGCTCAGCCATAAAAGGTCCTTTCAGCTGGGAGCTCCACATGCAAACCTCCCCTGCAGAACCTCTGCCCAGAACCTGGGTGCATACTCTCATACCTGCCGTGGTCCGGGCCTTTCCCACACAGGGTTGTGCCCAGGAAAAACCAGGGATGTCTAATCCGTGATGCCGAGGGCTCTGCTCTTCCCCAGGTGCAGAGTACCAGAGGAGGGGCTCATTCACTCTCTCCCACTTTTGACACTAACAACAACTTTTTAAGAAGTGGCGTCAGGGCGGAGCTCTGAAGCCTGGACCCCTGGCGCAGGGTCCACCCACTCGGTCATGGTGCTTCCCCCTGTTACTTCTTCCCGAGCCCATGCTGTCATGACAGCTGCGTCTCTACCTCCTTCTGGTTTTCAACACAGGCCTTCACTGAGTAATAAACACAAAAGCAAAATCACAGAGGAACTGCCTAGGACAGGCACAACTCCAGACAGTTGTGCAAATGTCAGCAGAGGTTCAGGCTCATTGGGAGCAGAGGCTGGGAGTTTAGAGGATCAGGTGGATGAGAATGCCAGGCCTGTGTAATGGTGGAGGGGACACTGTGCCTCTGGTGACTGGTGGCTTTCTTTGCCCTACCTCCCTGTCAGGGACCTTGCATACACTTGAGACAGAACCTGGTCCTACTCTTTCCCTAACTCTTATATTTCCTCAGCTCCCCCTTGCTGCCACTCTGAACCCCAGTTTCCTGCCTGGTAGCCCTGCTGTGGGAACCCCAAGGAGGTGGCACCCTAGTAGGGGGCAAGAGGCAAAAGCTGAGGGTCTAAGAATCCGGGCCTGGTTCTGTGAACCCTCACACAGAGTTTGGGTTACAGAGGACACAACCTTGCAAGTGCAGCATCAAAACAACTGCCACCGTGGCATCACACGGAGACCGACAACCTCTCCTCAAGAGTTAGCAGTCCCAACCCCGCGCCCTTCTGGCTACTGGAGCTTCCACGCCCAGCTCACACAGGCCAGGACTCTCCAGGGCCCTGGGCCTGGCAGAGGAGGGCTGCCCTGGGGAGTTTCTCTTCTTGCCTGTTATCTCATCATGTATCGTGAAACTGAGTAACGGTTGCTGTGATTATGAAAGTCATGATTTTAAAAAAGAGAGCGAGAGAATAAGATTCGAATTTTCTGAACAACTTGTTCAAATGGCAACAGACCATGGCTGTAGTTAATTAACTGCCCTAAAGATAAACAAAGGTTTTCATATTCCTATTAAATTGTTTGCTCCTGGTTCTTTTATACACACACACACACACACACACACACACACACTATAATAGTCTTGTGTACTCAGCACGAGGAGCAAAGAAGAAAATACATTTTCCATAGGGATGGCCTTATTTTCGCCTCCTTACAATTCTTCAGATTGTAAGGAGGTGAAAATAAGGCTCAGGACAAATAAAGAGAAGAGCTCCGGGGCGTCCGAGCAGGCAGGCGCTCCAGCCTGAAGGCCAAGGCCTCCACGGAGGCCAGCCGCAGCTGCAGAGCAGGCTCGGCCTCCTCATTTCTTTATCAACACCACCACCTACAGGAGCTGCTTTGAACAGGATGGGGCCATGTGGCCCCATAAAACCTTACAAGAAAAACAACATTCAGAACAATTACACCACATTTTTTTCAACTTCCTGTTTATTAATATTTTATCTAAAGCAGAACAAAAGTCTGTATAAATGAGGGGAAAAAAACAAAAGCATACACTAGAAAGTCTTTCAATACACATCTTTTCAAATGCTGCTTAATTTTGATTTTTAAAATTGAATCTACTGCAGGTCTTCAAATGTCTCTGATGACAGAAGTTAGGATGAAATAAGTGGAACTGACTATCTTATAAAAATTATATATTACTTACAAATTTTTAAGTGGGTTTGTTTTCTGCTCATCTGTCTGAAGATATTCATTCCTACCCAGGAAAAGTCCACATTTTCTCAGCAGGATTTTGCATTTTGCTAGACATGCTCATGAATGCAACGAAAATACAAATGTGTTACATGACATTCGTTGCCGAGCTCGGTTGTGTTAGAGAAGAACGAGGGTGTGTGATCAAGGTCAAGGCCGTCCATGGAGGTTCCCAGACTCAGAGGACAAAAGGCTAAGACACCTGTATTTCTCTTCATGACAAGAGGGACCCAGCTCAGGTCATTCCAGCTGAGGTCACATTGCTGAATCACCAGTGAATTCGGTGAACTTCGCCCCCTTCCTTAATCTGACCCCATGTTGGTCTCCAGGCCCCTTCCCTGCCACATTTTGCATAAGATTCAAGGCCAATGAGATTAAGGAGCAGAGATGAATGGCCATAGAATTTAAATCTTCACGGTCATATTTTCTCTTCAGAATGATCTGGAGTGTGCAGGCTATCTTTGTGGATATGTGCTCATTAAAGGTCCAGCTTCATGGAACACTTTCTTTTAATTCTCTTATCCTAAACTCCGCTGAGACTTGTTTATTTTGAATAGTTCTAACATCATGTTATCTCTACTCAAGAAGGACACTTAAAATTTTAGAATCATCAGTTCAGGGAACTGTTGAAGTTTTCTTCTATACCCTAGTAATCAGGGATTTTATGATTGTTAACCCTCCATGTCTGGTTTTCTTGTGACATTAGCACATATGGCCTTGCCTGGGTACTCCTGACACTAGTGACCGTGCTCGTGTGACGATGAGAAGAACTAAATAACGAGAGGCCTCCTTTTGCATGGGGTAACAAGAAGCATGTCTGCAGACAGTGGACACATGAATCAAAGCTGAACTTAGCTCTCATCAAGACCAGTTTAATCAGAAACAGACTGCAAATGCTCTGCACAAATAAGTGTCCTCCTGAAATGGCTGAAAGTGCAGTGAGGAACTAAAGTGACCTGGACAGTCACGATATACGATGAAGTTCACCAAATCCTATGGCGGCTGTCATTTGCTCGCTGGTTATAATCACCAAGGACTCACTGGATAGGCCTTGAGTATGGAAGACAAAGAAATGTGGTGTTACTTTGCCAAGTGGCCTTGATGAACCTTCTTAGTGGTCAAATCTGGGAAGGGAGACTTACTGGAGAGTACATGCCTCTGGCATTATTGACGGGCAAAGAGAGTGACCTTTAGGTGATCCTTTCTGCTGACAGAGGACTCACTTACAAGAGTAGACGAAACATTTCGTCAGCATTGGAAAATATTTTTGAAGCAATTCATTGGTTCTAGCTAAACAACACACAGGAAAAGGCAGAAAGACAAAACTCCTTTGTCTGCTTCCCTGACAAAAAATGTGGATGCATAACGTAAGAAAGTCTTCCAGGAATACAAAGGCAGCTCTCTGGGCAGCTGCGGTAGGGAAGGAGCTGAACACCTGGCACCAGCAGCTGGGGTTGCACGGAGAGTGGTGGGAGAAAGGACAAGGACAGGCAGCCTATGAATAGGAACCAATTTCACACTGGGTTTGAGAATAATGGACATGATGCTCAATTTGTAAGTGGCTACCTGTAAGCTACTGCATTGCCAGCCAGTCCGCAAAGGGATAGCTACTGTGACAAGCGAAATACTGGTGGCTAGCTGGAAGTCAAGAAACGGCTCCTTTGCAAGCCAATGAGCTTGAATTTAGTGAGTCGCCTGTGTCCCTGAGTGAACTCTAGTGGACATCTGTGGTTTGCTCCCCTGCATCTCATGTTTAATCTTCATAACTCTACCTGTAGGTAAAATTGATTTATCTACAGGTAAATCAATTAGTACCTCAGTCACCTTCCCCTGTGACGAGCTTGGGGACAGGTTCAGGACCTTAGCTGGTCCTGTTACAGTGACTCTCAGTGCTTTTCCAGGTAATGTTGGGACAAGGCTCTTTTACTGCTGGATTTGAAGCTAGAAGGACAAACGGCAGCCAGACACCTTGAGACCATGAGACTCGAGTCCGTCTGAGAAGGGTGTTAGCACATTAGAAACTGAGCCATGAGGAGCAGAGAAAGACAAATAGCTTGACTTCATTTGAGCAGTATTCATGCCAGCCCCATTCGGAGATCGCTTATTAATGTGAGATGGTAAGTTCTGGATTTTGCCTAAGCCACCTTGAGTTGAGTTTTCTGTCACTTTTAACCAACAGGGCTGTTAATTAAATCAGAAATGCCTCTGCAATTATAAACTATCCATCCCTAAAGGAGAGGGTCCACAGCGTGGACACTTCTTCCTTCAAATATGCACCTGGTGTTATTCAACATTTGTCTCACTTGACTAAAGACACAGAAATATGTGCCAGGAGATCTGCTAAAATCCAGTGGAGAGCGGTTCCCTTAGTGTTTCTGTGCCTCAGCATGAGGAGAGACCCCCCCGTCCAGAGACGGCATCTCAGGCTTCCAGGTTGGTCCCTCAGAGAGACCTTTACAATTGTACGACAGTTATAAAGGAAATTAAAGTGGAAGTGAAAACACACAGAAAATAATAGAAAGCCAGATGCTTTTTTGAAAAAGAGAAGACTAAGGAATGACAAGGGACTACACGCTATCATTACATTTCTATTTTCAACATTATTTCTCATCCAGCCATTTTATGAAATATCAATTCTCTTTAAATCAGGAATTTTATTTTCTTTGGGGCTCAATGTTCTTTGCTGTGGAATAGGACCAAGTAGGACAGGTCGGGGGAGCCAGTCTCCGTCCAACCATATCAGAGCCTTTGTGGGCTTGTCTCTAGGTAGAATTCCAATTTCCTAGTCCATCAAAGGTCCTCATCTTCCCCTTTAGGAGAGAATACTGATACAAAGGGAAGGGGAGAACCCCCCACATTTCACCAGTGCCCATCAGTTTATCCACTACCCCATTGTCAAGCCTTTTATGGTTCCCCGTCCTAGGTCCTCTCACTGGCTCAGAGCTCCAGAGCTATATCAGCCTTCCTACAGCGTTGCTTTGGCCATGGAATTCCCCTGCTCTGGGAACTCCAGTGCTCCCTCTTGCCTCCAACACTGAATTTAAATTCTCCACCCAGGTTGAGAAGGATACCCCCCACCCCGGCCCCCACCACCGATGGTTTGCTTTTAACCTAGTTTTGCAACATTTTCTTCCTCCCATCCATCTATCCATGTTTTAGTCAACAAAAATATATTGGGTATTTGTATTTGTTTACAAAGGCTGCTATAACAAAGTCCCACACACTGGGTGGCTTAAACAACAAAAATTTCTTTTCCCACAATTCTGCAGTTTAGGAGTCTGGGATCAAGGTGTTGGTAAGCGTAGTTTCTTCTGAGGCCTCTCTCCTTGGCTTATAGATGGCCTTCTTCTCCCGTGTCCTTACATGGTCTTCCCTCTGTGTGCCTCTGTACCCTAATTTTCTCTTCTCATAAGGACACCAGTAACATTGGATTGGCATCCACTTGAATGACCTCATTTAACTTAATTACTTCTTTTTTAAAAAAATCCTCACCCTAGGACATGCTTATTGATTTTAGAGAGAGGGGAAGGGAGGAGGGAGAGAGAAAGGGAGAGAGAAACATCAGTGTGACAGAGAGACACTGATCAGTGCCACCCACACAAGCCCCAACCGGGGTCCCAATCTGCAGGCCTGGCCTGTCCCCTGACCAGGGACCGAGCCTTTCAGTTTACAGGGCAGCACGCCAACCAACTGAACCACACTGGCCGGGGCCTACTTACTGTTTTAAAGACCCGATCTCCAAAAACAGTCACATTCTAAGGCACAGTAGCCACCCTTTATCCATGGTTTTGCTTTGTGTGGTTTCAGTTACCCTGGTCAACCAAGGTCCAAAAATATTGAATGGAAAGTTCCAGAAATTAACAACTCACAAGTTTTCAATTGTCCACCGTTCTGAGTAGTGTGATGAAATCTCTTGATGACCCGCTCTATCCCACCTGGAATGTGAGTCATCCCTTGGTATGGCATTGCCACACTCTATATGCGCCCTGCCTATCTTGGGAGTTGTCACAGTGACATAGTGCTTGTATTCAAGTCACCCTTCTTTTACTTAATAATGTCCACACAGCGCAAGAGGAGTGATGCTTGAAACTTGAACGTGCCAAAGAAAAGCCACGAAGTGCTTCCTTGAAGTGGAAAGGTAGGCATGTACAAGAAAAAACATAGCACAGTATATACAGGGCTTGGCTCTATCCACCATTTCAGGCGTCCGCTGGGGCGTTGGAACTCACGCCCTGCGGACACTGGGGACTGCTTTATGCTGCTTGGGACTTCAGCAAATGGATTTGGAGTGGGGCGCAATTCAGCTCAGAATAAGAGCCAGTAGGACGCCACAGGACCCAGTGCAAGGCTGGGCACTGTGGGCGCCAGGCCGATATTAGTTTCCTAACTAAAAGCAACCCAGGGGAGGAGGGGCGTCTGGCTTCTTCAGAACTGGTCTCTTCATCTTCCAGGTGAGAACTACTTAGCCAGAGAGTTCCGAAATGTATTTTTTCATGACTTACCGGGAGGCTTTCTAGTACCAGTCAGTGAAATCCCCCATCAGCATATTTTGACGGTATGTTCTTTTACTCACTTTATGCCCCAAGTCATGTGTATGAAAAGTGACGTGTTATTGTGTGAGGCAAGGATGCCATCCTTGCCAGCCTTAACCATATAACATTGGCCTGAGATACAGAAGAAGAAAAATTATTGGGGTCTGTTAAAACGTAGTGTATCTTTAGTTGGGAACAAAGAGTTCTCGTTTTGTACTTTCCTTCTACTGTCATTAGAAGAAAAAGCTACCTTATGTGTTTATCCAACACTGGTACCCAACTCTTCTTGGCTGAACTAAACACGAGCTCCTCATTGAACACTCCCAGGCACCCACAGACAGAGCCCTCCAAGTTTTTCTTTGTGCTCCGCCATGCTTCGTTCATAGTGCGACTTAGTGACGTATGCACTCTGGAATCCAATGACCTGGTTTCAAATCCAGGCCCTGCCACCTACCTGCTGTGTGACCTTGGACAAGTTACTTAACCTCTCTGTGCCTCATTTTCCTAATCTGGAAAATGGGATCATAATAGGACCTCACTCAGAATTTGTATGAGGATGAAATGAGATTGGTTTCTCCCCTGGGAAACAGGAGTGTTGATGTCACATTATCTTTGACAACTATTTGCCCTTCCAAACTGCGAACAGGGGCTCTGCTCTCTAGGATGTCGTGGTGCCTGGGTCATAACAATTACTCAGGTAATGTGTGTGGAAATGAACACACATAATAACCCAACTCCAGCTTTAAAACTGCTTTTTTTTCCTTCTCCCAAAAATGTAACAAAGGTAATACAGACCAGTTAG
The DNA here is from genome assembly GCA_004026545.1 of Mormoops blainvillei. Lineage (NCBI taxonomy): Eukaryota > Metazoa > Chordata > Mammalia > Chiroptera > Mormoopidae > Mormoops > Mormoops blainvillei. The sequence goes on along the minus strand of PVJD01006773.1, from coordinate 81,637 downwards.
AAATTTTAATTTAACTAAAGAAAGTCCCCCTGCTCCCTCTTTTGGCCTCAATCAAAGCTTTTCAGTGTAAACAGCCCACAAATGCCTGGCAGGTTTACATGTGTAAATTATCTTATTGTCAATGTTTCATAAAATAAATATTTTTAAATAAGAACTGGATGGTGAAATCTATACTCATTATGGTAGAATGAAAAGTAGCGCACTGATGTTCATCCTTGGGCCAAGTGGGACAGTCACCAGAACTTCTAACTGACAATTCCTGGGGGTATCCTTCCTGACAACTCACTGCCACCTCCCTGAGGCTTCCTGCCCAGGGACGAGGCTGGTCTCAGGGCTGGGATGCTCCTTTTCTGAGCCTGAGCCACCCCCTCCCTGCCCCACACATATACATTATGATAGTAGTTATATTTTTATTATCTGGTAATTTTAAAAATACATGTAAAAGAATTGGTAGTATTTGCATTAAAAGAACCCCTATATGATAGAATACATAAGGCCAGGGTTGTTAGTTATTTGCAATGGCTGACATGCAGGGCGAGTTCAGAGTCCCCAAGAATGTCGTGGGTCCCCAAGAACATCATAGGCCACCCCCAGAACATTCTCTGTGTCTGCCAGCAAGGAGTCGGGCCAACAGCCAGCTGAATATAGAGGGAAAAGAAACATGGCCGTGAAAGGTGTCGATTCTTACTGCTTAACAAGGAGTACATCTATTTTACAGTGGAAAATCTCGTACTTAGAGCAAAACAGTCCTGTATCCAAAATATTCTGGTGTTATCGTTCCTCCCACCCCAATCACCTTGCTACTTAGAGATTTCAGCTAGCCACACACAACAGAAGCTTTCAGTTCCTGTAATTATCAAATTTCTCCTAACCAGAGATGCCTTGCAGCACCTCAGGGCACAGATCCAGTAGGAGAGGTAATGGTCCACGGGCTCACTCTGGGACCCCAGGCCGGGGCTCTCCTGGTAAACATGGGCCACTGGCCACACTGACCCTCAGGTGGCAGTCTCTGGAGTGCTCATGCAGACTCAGAAATGACTTTCAAGGGACAAAAAAGGGCAACTCTTTAAAACTGATTTACCCCACTTTTCTGACTGGCCCTGTCACACAAGATGAGGCTGCCCTGTGCCAGGTCTAAAGATGAATCAGGGAAAAAGGACGCGCCCTGTTTCTTCCCCGGGTGAGCCCAGGGAGCCTCCAGGCCTGAGCTCTAGGGATTGATTCTGGTTCACACTTGGGCCCCAGTCCCTGCGTCTGGACATCCCCTCCCTGCCCCGTGGGTGGTGAGGGCACCACGTGTCTGTGGGGGGCGTCCCTGGGCGACAGCGCTGACGTTAGGAAACCAGCCCCACCCACACCATGGGGTTTCAGTTTCACCAGGCAGCAAACACATTATGCAAATTGTTTTCCTTGCCCACACCACCCCCACCCTAGCCTCACATACTCACTCTTCACTCTGAAGTTAATACACATATGAGACCTTACAAGCTTATGCATCACATTTACTTTAAAATGCTCAGGTGCAACTGTGAAACAACATTCTCCTTTCAGAAGGGCAGTGGAATATAAAGTAATGAATTAGTAGCAGTGTCAGGAGTAAAGCCTGAGGCTAACACCAAACTTCTAACAGAAATGGAGCCTGAGCAGTGCTCCGGGAATTATACAGACCGAGGCAAGGAGACAGATGGGGGGCGATGTCCAGCTTCTTCAGTGGGTATAAGGAGACACAGGCCCCAAGGGGGGCAGACAGACCCTCAGGCCCTTCGGGGGCAGGGGTCTCCCGGCATTTGGGAAAACAAATGTCTGGTTCATGTGCAAGTCACATTCTAGAAACTGGGAGGTGCAGTCATTTTTATCTGCATTATGTGTGATCCGTTTGCAATTTAACTAGAGTAATTTGAGGTAACATCCACTCGGACAAAAATTCCCCGACCAGAAGCAGTGTCAGTAAAAGTTGGAGGAGTAGAGGGGGCTGCCAAGGTGAGCCTCCCTTCACTCTTATGTTACATAAATTATTCAGGGACATTTTAATATGGGTTTTTAATCTGAAGAATTCTTCAGGCTGTAATTATTCTCACTTCATTTACGAGATTCACATAATCATGGTGAATGATTTTGAAGGTTTTCCTGAAAGATGCCAAGGTTTTCCATCCACAGAGACATGGGAGGGGCCATCTGCAGAATCCTCATTTCTATTTTCCTTAAAGTCCTTGCTTCTTGGTCCCACTAATACTCAGTTTCATTTTCAAGGCGTGTTTGTAGGGTTCCTGTGACCCTCACAGCTGCCATGAAGTGCCTGATGACTCTGTAAATTGTCCTGAGAACAAAAAAAATCTAGTTCATTTTATAAAAAGTTTTGAAAATAATTGTGAACTAAACTGCAATTTATAAAACAAAAACTACAGAAGCACAGACGCATCTCAGAAAACCCTGAGGAGGAAGAAGCCCTCTAGTGACTTGTCATCCCACTTAAAGCTGACCTTGACCCTGACAGTGGTGCCCTCCTGCCTTCACTGCTAGATCTTCACAGGTGACAGATGAAGCCCGTGCTCCCTTGGGGGGTGGGGGGGGCTCTGGGCACATGCAGAGGCCATTCCTGCCTCCGTGAAAGGCCAGGGGCACGACAAGTGAGGACACCTGGGGCTGCAGAGCTGAAGTGCTGTGGCTGTCCACGAGTCCCTGCCAGGTGTTGGCCTGAGTGCCACCCCTGTCAGGGTTGGAACCAGGAGATGGGCTCTGTCTCCACTGTAGGTGATAAAGCCAAGGCTCTGGAGAGGTTGGGTAACTTGTTCAAGGTTCTGAAAAAGCCAGAGCTCAAGGTATTTGTTTTTGACCTACATGCACGATTATGTCTTTGGGGGAACAAAACTACCAGATGGTCAAATTCCGCCCAACTTCCAAACAACATTTACTCGAGTACAGATTCCTTTCCCTGCCATGCACAGGCAGGCTTGAGGGTTTCTGCCCTCTCTGGTCTGTGGGGACACATCTGGTTAGTTCTGTGTTGTAAGATTGGGGATCTCATCATTTCCACACACCAAAGACATGTGCTCCAACAGCTCCATCAATAAAAGTAGCTGATGTCTGAGGTTGGGGGTCGGGGGACTGCATCTTGGTTTGGATCTCTCTCTAGCATCCTGGCCCTGCAGAGACCCCTGGATGGAATGTGAGATCGGGTTCTCCTTCCCACTCTGCCAGGGATCCCTGTCCTCTCCCTTCCCTTCCCTCTTTTCTGAGGAGTTTAGAGATTGTCCCTCCATAGCTATGGGCCAAGGGAAGGGACCCCAAGGGACCCCATGGGAAGATCAATGGTCTTCACATAAACTTGAACAAAATGATTCATACTGCTGGTTGAAGTTATAAAATTATCAGCTATTCTTGCCTCAGCATCCTCCCACTGGAGAGTGAATGGATACCCTGGGGCCACCTCTGGAACCTGCCCCCTATAAGTATGTCTGAGGTCCAAACAACACCCACCCCCGCCAACCCCAAGCCTGGCCAACAACCTGCTCTCAAGGTAGGAAGCACCTTTATAGGGACTCCTGTTAGCCTATCCGGTCAGTCATCTGGGGCAGCTTGGGTAGGGTTAGGAAATGAATATTCTAACGGACATTCTGCTACTGATTAAATTGAGTTGTATAAAATGTCCTCCTCATCCCTTCCAAGGTGCATTCTGAAGATGCTTGGGGTGACTGTGGTAGATTTAAAAGGAGGAAGAAGAGATCAGTTTGGAGCAAACAAAACAAGGCTCAACTGCCAGCCACATAAGAACAAAAGAGAGAGAGGCCCAGGCCCCAAGCCAGGTGAAGGTGGGGGGTGCCGTGGAGGGTGAGTCAGGATGGGGACAAAGAGCCATGTGCTGGGGGAGGTAAAAGGAGACGGGGCTGCAGGAGACGAGGTGACAATCAGAGTTCTCTCCTTCTCAGTGTGTGTGCGGGACGGAGGCTTAGAACCCAGCGTGGGGCGAAGCCTCGGACTGGGCACTCGGCCCCTATTTCTGTGGCCATTTTTGATATGAGTTGATTAGGCAATTTTACCACCTGGCCCAAATTCCTGTTTTTAATAGAAAGTTAAACTGGAGCGTTTAAAAAAAAATTGCCCTCGAATAAGTCTTCAGGAGTATACATGTATTTCTGTGCATCTATATATTTATATACATGTATGCAAATACATGTATATAAATAAATGCTATCTCTACATACTACTAATCTAATGATGGTACTAGTTACATGAATTTAGATCTTCAAGATTAAGAAGTGTCTGTCAGACAGGCTAGGTTTTGCTGTGTAACAAGTATCACCTCCCATGTCTCAGAAACTTATACCAACAAAGATGTATTTCTCACTCACACTGCACGTCCAACTCTCTCTCTCTCTCTCTCTCTCTTTTTGCTAAAGCAAGTCTCATAGTCATGTGTAACTTCGAAAAGGCTGGGCAATTACAATCTGCCCTGTGTATGCAAGAGGGGAGAAAGAATGCTACGGGCGACACTCGAGGCAACCGCAGGGAACGAGGAATGACAGAATGGAGAAAGGAAAAGGACAGCCCGGAGGCCCGTGTGGAGCGCGCCGGACAGGGCTCAGCTAGCCTTGCTGAGCCGGCTCATGCTGCGTTCAGTGTGCATTTCCTCCTCGAATCCTCGCAACCAGCCTAGGAGGTGAGCACCATCAAATGTCCCTTCACAAATGAGAAAACTGAGATGCAGGAAGGATAAACATTGCCCAAGATCAAACGGCAACCATGTGGTAGATTTTAGATTAAGACCAAGGGCTCTCTGACCCCACATGAGGGCTTGTAACTACCCTGCTCACTGCTTTCAGGTGGAAGAAGCAGAAGGCTCTTCAGGAAGGCAGGCTCCCAAAAGTGTGATCTGAGTCCGTGGGAGAGGATGACTCAAGAGGGGTAGGGGTCTTAAATGTTCAGTTCTCCTGTGCAGCAGAATGTGACCCTCTGAGGAAAAACAGGATACTTACGGAGACTGTCACAGCCATATGTAAGGGCTCCAGTGGAAAGGGCGTGTGAATGAAGCACGGACAGACGGTCAGTGAGTGAGCCGGTGCCCACGCGTAGTAGGTGCTCAATTTTGTGTTTGTAACTGGAACTCGACAGAGTGCTGGCGGAGCACCCTCAGGAAGGCACCCGTCTAACTGGGCTACTGGAAACAGAAGAGCTCGGGTTGTGCAAGGAACCAGGACTTTTCCACATCAGTTCCACCTGCCTTTTCTATCAAACCAATGTCAACACCAGGCAGAGGACTGTAGTGGTCAGAGTTCCCCAAAGAAACAGAATCAATAAGATGTGCATGTGGAGAGAGAGAGACAGAAGGAGAGGGAGAGAGAGGTATTTATCTTAAAGAACTGATTTATGCAATTACGGAGGCTCAGCAAGGCCAAGCTCCAGAGGGTAGACCAGCAGGCTTGAGACCCAGGGAAGAGTTGCAGTTTGAGCCTGATATGGTGTGTTGGCAGAATTCCCTCTTCTTTGAGAGACTGCAGTCTTTTTTCATCCAGGCCTTCCACTGGTTGGAAGAGGCCTGCCAATCATGAAGGGTCATCTGCCTTACTCAATGCCTACAGATTTAAATGTTGGCCTCATATAAAAATTAACTTTACCGAAATATCTAGAATAATGCTTAACCAAATATGTGGGTACAGTGGCCTTGCCAACTTGACACATTAAAATGAACCATCACAAGGACAACAAACTGCAGGTGAAGCAACTGAGGCCCAGGAGGAGGGTGGAGGTGGGTGATGAGAGCTGGGCCCCACCACCTGCCTCAGCGACCTGCAGCCCACCAGCTGGGACATGAGTTCTCAGAACGACCGGGCTGCCTTTCGCATGTTCATAAAACATGCAAAAAATTCTGGTGGCCACAAAGGGCCAGAGGGTGACTCCATAAACACTGAACCTTATATTCGCCCTTGACAGGGTCCTAAAACAGCAGAAACAATGCTTTAGAAGACCTTAGGAAAGGAAGAGGTGAGTCTCAGGAGCCAGCTGGGTTGCTAGGACCAGGTCCCATGCAGCTGATCTCATTTTCTCGTGGCACAGCCCCGAGGTGTGTAGGCCACGGAAACCCGGGGAACATTCTGTCTATGCTTCACCAAGGCACGCAGCAAGGAGTTCCTAGAAGTCAAGATGGACAGATACGTCCATATGTCCAGTAACAAGTTGAATAATGTTGCATTTGGTTGACTGACCCAAGAATTCTAAAGACGCTGCCTGGAGAGCTGTCTCTCTCCAGTCACGCTCCAGGCCTCCGTCCCCAGCCCTGTCCTGCCTACCGCCTTTCAGTGACGTGGCAACACTATAGCCAATGTGTATGTCGGCTCTGCTGAGGAGCCCGCCCAGGGGAGACAAGCGCATTCACCGACTCACGGGTACTGGAAACTTTGATGGGATCAGATATTGGCTTAAATATTCCGAAATAGAGTCGAGTGAGGGTAGTATTAGGTTATGTACTTTTGGGTGCAAAACACCCTAGCTCCCTAAGTTTAGAGTATAAAAGACTAGTCTTTTGTAGCAGATATTAAAGAGGAAAAGAATCTTATGTGATTTCATTAATAACAAATGCAATACTAACAAAAGTGTAACGTGTCCCCCAACTAAGTAAAGGGCTCCAAGGTGCCTAACAGGGTCCTGTGAGGTGGGCAGTGCGGCCTGTCTGCTCTTAGCTGATCAGACCTCACCTGAAGCATCTCACTTCTTTCTAAGATCCACAGTTTTAGAAGGATGGAGGCAGCAGAGAATATTCAGGGGGAGGGAGGTGCTATGTGTGTTAGGTGTGAAGCGGTCGAAGGAGTTTGGGGCTTGGGATGTCTCGAACCAACATGAGAACAGCCAGCTTGAACTGTTCCATATACCAAGGATCGGAACGTGGATCGGAAGTCAGCAAATTTCCAGTGAACATGCTGTTTCCACGAAAACCAGAATTGTCCAGCCATCAGGAGATGGCCCGGTGTCTGGCCACAGAGGAGACATCTCAGAGCTGTCTCAGCCCAGAGGTACAGAGAGATTGTATGAGATGGTCATTGGGTCTCTCTAACCCTGCAGATGAGTCTAGGAAAGAGTTAATAGCTTTGTGAGGTGCCACAGCAAGTGCAAAGGGTAAAGATAATGACGAAGCTGACATTTTCCGTGTACCTACTTGGTACTAAACTCTGTGTGAAGAGTTTTACATTTAACGTGGGCAGCTGCCTCTGAAACAGGTGTTGCCATTTACCTCTACCTTGCAGATGATGATGTTGAGGTTGAAGGATGCAAACTGAATTATCCTAAGTCACATGACTACTGAGGAGTGGGCTGGAGCCCTGCTCTGTGGGACTCCAGTGAAAAAGAACCAAGTGTGCCGTATTGAGCATAAGACAGAAGAAAAGTCTGGGCGGGACCTAAGCTGTTCATTCAGATATTTCTCACCTCAATCAATTCCTACATGAATACAACATGGGAGAGAAATTAAGGTCAAAAATTGCTAAATAAAATAAATAAAAATCATAAATCTGAGCAGAATGCAGGCCAAATCCTCACCGAAGACCAAAGACAGCGAGCCCTTTTGCAGGTAAGCATATACAATTTGACCTTGATCATATACACTGTGCACGGGAAAGACCCGGGGATGGTGGGCCGGATAGAAAGCTTCCTACGACTCCCTCGGAGCTGCCTCGGGAGCAGAAAGCGCATCCTGTGAGAATGAGGCCGTGTCCGGAGCATCACTGGGTCTCAAAGAGGGCAGCCAAAACTGGTCAACTGCCCGGCTGACCCTAGCGCTGCCTCAGCCAGAAGAACCAAATTGGCCAGGCCGTTAGGCAGGCAGCGTGGCCCCTTATTCTGGGAATAATGTGGGAGCCCGTGTGTTCCCTCAAGCATGAGAATCATCTCACCTACTTGCTCTTGGCCCTGGGTCAAAATCTGTAGCGATGCAAGTGTTCCGTTTGAAGGCAGAAAGGGACTTGACACTGCAGCTAGCAAAATTCTAAATTCATAGCTGCCAGATTTAACGCTCAGAAGCTAGCAAGGAAGAATGCAAAGGTGAACACATTTTGTCTTTATAATGAGCATGGTGATATTAATCGGACAAACATTTCATGTAGCCACTTGCTACATAATCCATCCACCGGTGAGATAAATACATGGAAGTGAGTCTTACAAATGCTTACTAAGAGCAAATTTTCGTGGGCTGAATTGTGTTTCTGTAAAACATATATGTTTGGAAATGAGGTCTTTAAAGAGGCAATTAAGTTAATATGAGGACGCATGGGTGGGCCCTAATCCTCAGTGACTAGTGTCCTTAGAAGAAGAGGTTAGGGCACACACATGTGTGCACAGAAGACCATGAGAGACACAAGGAGAAGGCCGTCATCTACAGGCCAGGGAGAGCGGCCACGGAAGAAAGCAAAACTGCCTACACTCTGATCTTGGACTTCTAGCCTCCAGAACTGTGAGCAAATATTTTTCTGTTCTTTAAGCCACCCAGTCTATGGTATTTTGTTACGGCAGTCCTAGCAGATTAACGCATGTTTCAAAACCAGGTTTGTTTGTTTGTTTTTGTTACATTGAGTTGCAAGGGGTACAGGTTTTCCATCCCTTGGGTCATTAGACACGACTGAAGCAGCCCAGCCTGTTGGCACTCGGAGGACCCTCAGGTCACGTGGTCTCAGCCAATAAGAGAGCTTTGATTTCACAAAACTTGGTAATGTCCCTCCAATGGAATCATAAACAATAATGAAAATGGTATAGAGCCAAGGCTTCATAACAGCTCAGAAGCACATACACACACACCACAGAGTTAGCCTGGGGCAGCTGAACAGAGAAGCCACTGAATCCGTGCTGACCCTGGGACAAGTCTATGGCGGTGGGAAAAAATGCCCAGCACCCCAAAAGGAAGACCACAGGTAGGGGGTTTGGAGCCATACTAATGCTACAATATGTGATCATTAAAGAATATTCCAAATAAATCTGGCTTTGTTTAGTTTGGTTTGGTTTTCTTTGATATTTGGAACCTGTAGAATCCACTACTCAATAACCTGTCTGTCCTGAAAGGTCACAACTTTGCACACTGAAGCTGTTAATAAAGGACTCCGTGGATAATTCAAACATTCAAACAAGCCCTGTGGTTTGGAAGTCACCATTTTGCTGCTTAAGGTTCAGTTTTCAAGCTTTTCTTCTGGAGCAGCTTTTAGGCCCACAGAGTATTTTATGGATGCTTAATAGAATGACAAATTCCGGATGAGAGATTTTAGAAACTGTCAGGTGATGTGAGCCAGGTGGGAGCCTGGCTGGGTCACAGCGGGGTCAGTGAGGGTTCTTTTCGCTGTGGCTTCTGCACCGGCTCCAAGTGTAATCCCCAAAAGGAATTTCGGCTGTGTTTTGAGTAATGTCGACCCTGGCAGAAGTGCATGTCCTGACGGTTTTGCTGTGAGGGGAATATTTATGTCACAGCAGGCCTGAGCAGAACAAACTCACTTTTCCTGCTGAGTTCTGCGGCCCCACCTCTGTGCACTCATTCCGCAGCCAAGCGACACCCAACGCCCCCTCTTGCATACCGCCTGGGCTCTCCCACCTCCATGCCTTTGCACCTGCTGACCCTACACCTGGACAGCCTGTGTTACCACCACCCAAACACACCTTCCCCTCCAGATGCAGCCTTCTACGTGAGCACCATCAGTCCAGGGTCAGTCCTCCCCCGCCTAGGTCCAGCTCACAGGGACCCGACCCCGCTTCGGCACTCTCCCTTCCGCCTTCCGCTCCTCATCGCTCTTCTGGGGTGGGGAGCTCTTTCCACCAGGATGCTTCCCGATTCGCCGCTGCGTCCTTGCCCGTACCTACAGTGCTTATTGTAGTATCTATGGTTTTTCATTTCATTCAGATCTCATGGCTTCCTCATTGCATGGCAGAAATTTTTTTATACTATATTCTGGTGTCCTTTATAATGCAAAATGACTGTCATGTCTGTCCTTCTATGTATTAAACACCTCCATCAGGTGGTATGGAAATGCCTCTACTACGATCCTGGCTATATGCCTGGATGAAGGGGGATTAAGATAAGTGGCTAAATGTCTGCATCGGAAGGCACCCGAGAACATGGGCACATGTGAATGTGAACATGCACATACGTGCATGGGATGATACCACAAAAGGGAATGTACAGAGGACAGCGGTCAACTAGATTTCTTTGGGTGATGGTCTGGAGTTGCTGCACGAGATCCAAACAAAACTCTTAGTCTAAGAAATGTGGTTCCTCAAATGCTCTTCATCTCATGCGTGAACATTCAGCCCCAAACTCTGCAAGCTTGGGGCTCCCAGGGCTTCAAACAAACCACAGGGCTTGTTTGAATTATCATCTTGTTTTATTATTAACAACATCAATGTGCAAAGTTGTGAGATTGCAGAACAAGTGAGCAGTGGATTCTGCTCATTCCAAATGGCAAGAAATTTGCTAATTTTAAAGAACCAACTCCTAGGGGAATAAGCCTTATTAATTGCGCATTAAAGTATAGTATCTGTGATTGTAGCACTTGACCAGCAATGGTGAGCTGTTCATCGTAGGATGAAGGCCTGCCTATGGCCCCTGCTTCTCCTGGACATGACACAGTCCCCACATGGACAACTGGCCAAAGGAGCTGGCCACCCTTTGGCGGCTGGCCAGGCGCACTGCCACAGTGTGCTCCTGGCACACAGGTGTCCCCATTTTTTTTGATGGTTGCTCAGCCAATACACACTTGAGGGCAAGAGGGGGAACCCCTCTGTAATATTCTTAATGCTTGGGCAAGAGAAACTACTTCCACTCCATGCCCACCCCTCACGCGGTCACAGTCATTCTCCTGACCCATCTGCACAGCCGGCCCAGGTGCTGCCATCTGTTCTGAGTTCTCGAAATGTCAGTGGTGACATGGTGGCTGTAGTCTCACAATTCAGTCAGTTCTCCACGCCACTACTTCTGTCCTGCGAGTGGCTCCCATGTGTCCAATCTGCTGCCCCACCGAGGTCTGGCCCATTACTTCCTGGACACGCTGAGCTTCCGTGATGCTGAGGGTGCCTTCCAAGAGGGTACAAGACTCCGGTATGCCTTTACTTCAATTCTCCCCACAAAGCTGTTTTTCTAAAGCTGCAATTCACCACCCTATCCTCTGCTCAAAACCTCTAAGCAACACACAGACACACCCAGAGATACAACAGGTACAGCAGACACAGAGACAGACATGCACACAAAGGCACAGAAGCACAGACTCACACAGACAGGAACATGGACACACACACAGAGATGCACAGGGACTTTCTAAAATTTTATTTGTTTGTTTGTTTGTTTATTTTAGAAAGAGGAAGGGGGCGGGGTGGGGAGAGAGAGAGAGAGAGAGAGATCAGTTTGTTGTTCCATTTATTTATGCCTTCATTGGTTGGTCCTTGCATGTGCCCTACCCCGGGTTGAACGAGAACCTTGGCGTATTAGAACCACACAGAGACTTAAAAGGAACCAAAGTTTGTCACTTTGAAACTGTCTTTTTGGGACATCGATTTTAAGCTTTGCTATTAAGAAAAAAAGATTCAGAAGAAACTTCTGACCCTTCCCTTTTCCTGCCCAAGAGATTCATACAGAAAAGCCAGCTTCAGGAAAGAAATTTTCGGGTGTCCGCCTCATCCCAGTTTGAATGAAGGCTGGTAAACAAGAGGGCTTCGGGCAGGGGCCTGTCAGCCAGACAGCCCCTGGGTCCCATTGTTTCTAGTCAAGAGTTTTCCTGCCACGCGTGTTCTGCTTCTCCTCAACTACCCGTAAATTGACCGCTCTCACCCGTCAAATCTAAGACCCCCACCCCCCCTTGCTTCCTTTGTCCAAAATGTCACATATGCCCGATGTTGCCTCAGTGTCTGGGGAATTTTCATGCCTGTGTGGACTCCCCATGGGCATGTATCAAAATTTTTATTTTTCCCCTAATTTGTCTCTGTTAATTTGATTATTAGCCTAGCCAGAAGAACTTAGAAAGTTACAGGAAAAGTAGTAATATTATTTTAGACTCTGCAGACGGACACACACACAAACACACATACACACTCAGAGATAAACTCACAGACACAGACACACTCACAGAGACACACACAAGCTGCCTGCAGGTGAAGAGCCCCACACTGTGGTCTGCCATCAAGGCTCCAACAAACCACGCGCCACCACCCAGCCCTCGCCAGCCAAGCAGGGTGTACCCCGTGCCACTGCACTCCCCTCTGACCATTCCTTTCCTCCCATGTGGGGGTCTTTCTCATTTTTTAATTATAGTCCAAATGTCACCTATCATTTCAGCCCATCTTAACATATTCCTTCTAATCTTCTGTAATATTCATATGTTTTTTCCCAAATCACATTCGTTTAAACTCCAGTCCTATGAAATTTTCCAAGAAAAGATGCAACTGAGAAAGTTCCACCACGGTCTACTTTTAGCATGGACTGCCTACTTTACGCCATTTGGAATATTTACAAAACACATTTCAAATATTTACAAAGTATGGCCAAAGGCCCTGAGATGTCCTACAGTAAAAAAACAAACAAACAAACGTTTCTCTCGGATCACCCTGGATGTTCCCATTCTATGATTGAGTAGACCGTTGGAGATGTAGTAGTTGCTGTGGTGTATGCCACTCACCTGGCACCCTCCCTCCAGGACTGTCTTTGGGTACTGAACAGCTGACCCACAGGCGGCCCAAGCACAAAGCGGCAGAGAGTCACCGGCAGCTGCCCACTGCAGGTGTTCCCTTTTAGAAGCCATCATGTTGGTTTAGTTGACAGAGTCCAGGGACCTTGCAACAGGGGTCTCTCAACCCGATCTCAGTGGGCTCTCCTTGGCCGGAAGTTGATCTGTGAAATCCAGAAGGAGAACTCACCAGAGAGCTGTGAACTCAAGAGCCATTGGGTGGGAACATGGGTTGGCATCATGCCCCTCGACTGTTTCCTGATAACTGCGTAGCATTTTCCCCTACATGGGGTACCTGAGCCTGCTGGACAAGAGGTGATGGAGACGCCCTCTGACTGGTGCTCTCCAGTCCCTGGATCCTGAGGCCATGCAATGCCACCTGCCTTGCGAGTACCAAAAAGTAGCAGGACACAGCAGGGTGGACAGAGAAGTATCTGGAACATGTCATTCCCTCAATCCCTAGGACTCCAGGGATGGAGGATGAACTGGAAAGGTCATCTAGCAACCCCCCTGCACCCCCAATGCAGTGCACCTTACATTGTGGCGGAGGTATGCCCCTAGTCCTTCAGCTGCCTGACTCTCAGTTCTGAGGACCAGGTAGGACAAGTGCATGTCTGACTATCAGTTTGGTAGCGAGCCCAGGCCTCCTGCTGGTGGCCTCCTGTCTCTGCAGTTCCTTCTAGTACAGAGAACACAGCCAAGTACGGCAAGCCCAGTGGCTGGAGGTCTTCACTGGGACAGAATTTCACCACAAATTCTATCCCTACCCCTTCATTTCTCTAAGCTGGGTTTAAGTTACATTTCATGAAGCATGAAGCAGCGGGGGACAGTCCAAGTCACAAAAGACAACTACATTTCATCTTTTGCTGGCACTGCCATGTGGCAGGGCTCCCTGAACTTTGTGCTCAAGGACTACGAGGAAACGTGCTAGAGCTGCTCCTGAGATCCAGGCCCAGTCACAAAACGTGTAAGCCCAGTGCAAAATGTATATGTGTGGCCCTTGTTCAGAAGCTATTAGGAATTTCCACGTGGCAACAGCAGAGCATTAAAACACGTGTGGACCTTCTGAGCACAGGGCCCTGAGCACCTGCACAGGTTAGACGCCCATGGCCCGGAGACATCTGCCACGGTTCCAGGAGGAAGAGTGCTGGGGCCTTCATGATCCCCCCCGCCCCTACAAAGTCTTCCCGGTGGCAAGACAGAAGTCCCGGCTCCCCGGAAAGCCTTCTTTGAAAGGGCTTTTAGGCTGGTCCTCTGGGGGCCCTCCCCGAATTTTCACCCTCTCAAGACCTTAGCTGGTATGATGGTCCCTCTAACCACCTGGTTTGACTCCACCTCCACACTTTGGCAGAGTCAGGTTCTTCCTTGTAGGTTGTGTTTATTCCTACTCTTGAAATATTTTCATTGACCCATTTGGGTTGCAGAAAAATCAGGGTGTTTTCTACCTGGACCACATGACTGTTTTTCACACTTCAGGTCAAACTTTCTCAATAGGCAGATATCCACCCGAGCCTGACTCTCCCAGTGCCCACGCATCTTCCCAGCAGGCAGGCCGGGCCCACGTCCAGGGGGGGCATCTGCCTTCCCGTTAGCTGGGCGCCAGGCGGATCTGCTGTTCTGAGCTCCTCCTTAGCTCTGCATTGACACCTTCTCTCCCGGCTCTGCAGTCCCTCCACTGTGGCCACTGTCCACTGTCCACTTGACCCCTTCCTGTTCCTACCTCTTGTTCTCTTAAAGCTCTGAGCCCCCTGCCATCCCTCAGCCCTGAAGACACAGGGCATCTGAAGACAGAGGTGTGGGTCAGGGTGCTCACTGGACATTCCAACCAAAATTTCCTATTTCACCTCTTCCAACTCCTCCAACATACAACTTACACACCTAAAATATATTTTCACAGCAGGAAAGGGTAGACTGTTTAATAAATGGTGCCAGGAAAAGTTGCTTAGAGAAATTATGAGAAAAATTAAGTGTTTTCACTTAGAGAAAAGTTATACACACACACCCCCACACACATACTTCAAATTATTCTCATACTCTAAATCTCAAAAATAAAATAATAAAATACAAGGAGGAAAAGCATGTGAAAACATTTTTGTAACCTAGGAGTAGGGGCATACTTTCTAAGCAGGCCAAAAACCTGGGTGTCAGAAAAATAACATTGGACTACATAAAAGTTTAATATTTTCTGGCTGACTTTTGGTATCCTGCCACCGTAGCAAGGGGGGCTGCTGCCACGTGTGCCCACCTGCACTGGATGGTGGTGCAGGACTTCCCAGCCTCCTGAACAAGAGGAGCAAGCGGGACGACGGCACCGGAACCTAATGACACAAGGCCCGTGCCCCTTCTGCGACGAGCTATCATACAATGTGCTGCTTCACTGCTAGACGGGGTCGGAGCACCACGGCCCGCGGCAAATGCATGGTGGTTATCAAGAAGCAGAGATCCGGCCAGCTGAAGCCGGCTACCTCCTCCGTGCAGACCAGCATCAACAGGAAAACCTGGCCACCCTGGGCAGCAGCCTGCACACGATCCACAGGAACAAGCGCTGTCTGGTGGGAGCCCTGACAGTGAAGAGGCAGCTGCCGCCCCACCAAGGGCTCCTGAGCACCGCCACCCCATACGGTAAAGGTGTTAGCCGACCTTCCCCAAAATAAATAGATAAGTAAATAAATAAATAAAGCATTTCTGTAAAATAAGACTCGATAAAAACAGAAGTAAAAATTAAATAGCAGACTAGGAGAAAATATTCGCAGCATTTCTATCAAACATTTAAAACCCAGAATATTAGAAGAGTTCTTACAGAGCTACAATGAAAAAAAAAAAAAAAGCCCTGGCTGGGTAGCTCAGTTGGTTGGAGTGTCCTCCCCGGTCAGGACACATATCTGGGTTTTGGGTTCCATCCCGGGTCAGGGCACATTCAGGAGACAACTGATCGATGTTTCTCTCTCATGTGGATGTTTCTCTCTCTCTCTCTCTCTCTCTCTCCCCCTTCCTCTCTCTCTCTAAAATCAATGAATATATCCTCGAGTGAGGATTTTTAAAAAAGGGGGGGAAAGAAGGAAAGAAGGACAAGTTGGTAAAGAATATGAACAAGAAATTTATAAAAGAACAGTTAATAGGCCACAAAACTCCTTTAAACAAACTCTCCCTGGAACAATCTGCTAGTTTATATATTTGTTTTTAAAATAAAATGTCCTGAAAGCTGGGTTTAATCCTTTAGGTTTTTTATTTTTCTTTTTTTCAGCACACAGCTACGATTGTATTAGATTTATGCCATAAATCTCTTCAGCAGAGAGGGTATATTTTAAATACACCCCCAAAGGTTGAGCCCTTCTGCAGAGAGACAGTTGCAAGTGGTTGCAAAGGTGGAGGAGACAGGAGAAATGACCAAAGGGTTCCAATGGACTGCACTATCCCGAGTTTTAAAGGGTAATTATGTTATTGCTTATACAATTATTAAAAAAATACAGAGGAAAGGCCTAGAAGGAAATAAGCCTGAATGGAACTGCGGGTGCACTAACAATAGGGATACGGGCATCGCTTTCTTCCTCGCCTTTTCTCCTGAAGCCCCTGCCTGGCATCATGGTCCCTGCTGTGGCCCCGTGGCCCCAGCAAGCCCTTTCTCTGTCCTGGGGCCTTCACCCAGCACCTCTACCCTCAGGACACCTTCCACCCGGCACACAAATACTTTCTTCAGATATTGCCTTAGGGGAACAAGACACTCATGTCCCACAGACATGCTATTTTTTATGTGCAGCTTTTGCCTTGTTTCAAATAATACCCTGAATTTTACAATAAGGAAATAATTTAAATGTTTAAAAGCTGGTAGTGGTAGTAGCAAACTGTGGCAACCATGGGTCCCCAACAGTGAATGTGTCCCCTGCCCAGCTCCAAGGGCATCTTCAGTTGCAGCCGCTCCCCTACCCATGTGAGACCAAGCACGACACGTGGGCCCCACTTGCTGGTCGCTCTGTGCAGCGTCTGGTCTCCTCTGCTCCTGGCTTTGAAGTCGGGTTTCACTCTCTTGATGAAGAGTCATTGCTGAAGGCGACCCTTGTTACTAAAATAACTTTCCATGAAATACTCTGAAAGCGGCTTCTTGACTGTAAATGCCCTCGTGTTATAAGAAATGCCCGTGTTTATGTGTGGTTACAGCTTGTGTAACTGACTCCACTGACTCCGCCAGGTTTTCAAGGTGAAAACTGCTCATTTTTGTAATTTCCCAAACCTGACCTTCTTTCACTATAATGTGGCAACTTCTCAGTTCTTTAAAGTCCTTTTTTCTTTAAGTTCTCATGAATTAACAGTTCCTGTTTTTCTGAAGTGCTGCTTGACCCCACGTGTGCATTAGGCTTGAAGTTACCTTTGTTCAATAACCAGGAAGCTCTGCGAAAAGTCCCTGCAGAAAATGTGACCTCCCAGCCACGTGGCGGAGCCTCGCCTGGCCCTGTAACTGCATTGCACTGTGGAGTGAACATCGGAGGAAGGGAAAGGAGCAGGAGAATGACGCTGTGGTGAAAGTTCCGACCGTAGTGAGGCTCTCAGTGTGAGGTTAGATTGCTCTCCTCACGTGGGGCCGTGGCTCGGCCGCCGCCCGGGGGTAAGCCCCACACGCCCTGCGGCGGGACTCACACGCAGCAGGGCGCTATCACAGACCAATATGAAGCAGGTTTGTTTTCTTTTCTTCCCCCACCCCCAAAGCAAATGTAAAGACCAAAGTTTGTTTTTGAACCTTTGTGTTTCTGCAGCCGAGGGGAAGTTAAAACGAGAGCGTGTTATTCACTCAAATAAAAAATGATTTTCTGCGCATAGGTTGATCACTCATCCCTGGTCAGCAACTGTGTCCTGAGCGGACAATCTATGCCGAGCTGGACTGGGACGGGGCGGGGGGCGGGGAGGGCAGGGATTCCGCAGCGTCGGGAAAGGTGCTCGTGGTATCCACCGCCCGGAGTCTCCGTGAGAGAGCACTACACACCGGGGCTCCAGGCACAGAAATGTTCCAAATGCGAGAAGTCTGAGATTACGGTGTCTCAGGGCCATGCCCCTCCCGAAGAATCTGTTTCAGGCCTCCAACCTGGCTTCTGGTGGTTCCTTGGCTGGGGCCGTATCATTCTGGTCCTCACATGGCGTCCTCCTGTATGTGCGTGACTGTGTCCAAATGTCCCCTTCTTGAAAGGACCCCAGTCATATTGGAATAAGAGCCACCCTACTCCAGTAGGACCTCATCTTAACTAATTACATCTACAATGACACTATTTCCAAATATGGTGTCGTTCTGAATTATTGGCAGGGGCAGGACTTCAACATAGAAATTTTGAGGAGACGCAATTCATCCCATAACACACACAGAGGCCTAAGTGGTGACTCACAAAGTGTGGACTCCCACTCAGTTTCTTTGTCATTTCCTCTACCTGCCTGTCCCGCAATCTCATTCCCTTGAAATAAATTGCCTTCTTGATAAACACAGGCCATTGGCTTCCTTCTCCATCACTGTCAGTGTCTACGCTAGGAAGGGTTAAACTGAAGGTTGTTAAAAGTATAGAATTCCATGCTGCTCGAAACCGGGCTGCTGATTAAAATCTCACTGGGAAAGGCCTGTCGGGGAGGCTCCCAGCCGCCTGGCCAGGGAAAGGAGTCCGCGGGCCGTGTGCCTCAGCAGAGGTAGCCAGCCACCCTGGACCTCCAGCTGCCTCTCTCCTATTTCTGTGGAAAATAGGAAAGAGAAGAAAAGATGAAGTTTCGCTTAACTATTAGCATAAAGAAACTCCGGGCAGATAACTAAGAAATGAAGAGTTGTAGAGGGTGGCCAGTGGGAGTTAGGTGGGAGACGGCAGCAGTGTGTGCTTTTCACTGGGCACCTTTACATACAGTTTCATTTCTGAACCTTACTCAAAAAGAGTTAGCAAAAACTAGAAATTCTGTTCCCTCTTCACCACATTTGCAAATTAAAAGAGACATTCCATGAGCTCACATCGAAAGCATTGGCTGAGAGCACCACTGCCTGAGATGAGCACCCCTCCCAGGCAGCCACCTCGATGTTGCCCGCGGCAGGGTGATCCCCGCCGTCCTCAGAGCTCCCGGTGAGGTTTCCTGAGGCCGTGGAAGGGCTGCTGCCTAAGGGCTGCAGAAAAAGTTGTCTTCCCTTAGAAGTGGTGGACTTGTTGATACTAAAGGCTTTAATCTACTAAAGGCTTTAATCTACCTGTGGCCTTGGAAAACAAAATGCAATCCACAAGGCTGGAAGTTCAGCCCCTTGCAGATCACGGTGTTTGAGACGAGAGTGGGAATTCTGGCCCTGCCTTGAGCTGGGCACCCTCCAACTGTGCAGAGCCTCAGTCTGCTCATCTGCAACCTGGGTTGGTCACCCTAGCCCTTCTGGGGAGAAAGGCGGGTTAAACCCGTTAACAGAGACAAAGCAGCCAGCACATGCCGGGCCCTTAAGAAGCCCCCGTAAATATTAAATTCATCCCTATGGCTGCCAGGGGCCCTTTCAAAATGAAATAGATACACTACCTGCGTTTTAGGCAGCATGGTTAATCTCCCCTAAGACCTGAAGAAGATAAAAATTAAAACGCCCCTGTGAGAACCAACAGCCTCTCTTTCCCACCAGCACGGCAGGGAGTAACTGCAATCATCTTTTTAATCGGTTTGCTCAAATAATTCGGGGGCACGCCATTTCCTGAAATAGGAAGAACAATTTCCATTTTACTTACTTATTTATTTTAAATCCACACCCGAGGACATGTTTACTGATTTTTAGAGAGAGAGAGGACATCGGTGTGAGAGAGAAACACTGATCGGTTGCCTTCAGTACATGACCTTACCAGGGATCGAACCCACGATCTAAGTCTGTACCCTTGACTAGGGATTGAACCTGCACCCCTTTGGTGTATGGGACAATACTCCAACAACGAACTCACCCGACCAGGACAAAAATTCCCATTTTAGTAAGAAGTCCATGACTATCCATTTTCACAAAGAATGGTAAAAACTGGAGTTGAAAGATCCTAACAATTTTTTGCCAACTGGAGGGCAGGTGGAGGTGGGGACAAGCTGAGAAGAAGCTGCTCGTCTTTAAGGCAGGGTAAGGACTAGGGAAGATAGCCATCAGTCCCTCCTAAGTGACCGATCCTGTTCTGTGCAAGTGCCCCCTGCCATGGGCTCAACCAATGAACGCAGAGATATGACACTCACTGGAGGGAGAGACAGTGGCTGGAAGCCTCCTGGTTTGCAGTCACCGCTTGGCGGTGGCAGCTGGGTGGCAGTCTGCACTCATTTTGCCTCTCACCTCTCTCCTCTGCAGAGCAGGCACTTCTGGGGACTTCAAAGGGACCGGCGCACAGAGACAGCCACCCGTCTGTCAGGCGCAGCTCAGTGGCGCCAGCTTGAAAAGCATATCTGAAGGGAAGGAAATGCGCTGAACCCACAGACTCAAGGATGTGACAATAATCGTGGACAGCGGAGTCTTCGAATGCTCTAGATGTTTAAGGTAACCTGTAATTACCAGCTGTCCAAGGGGTTGCTGCCAGAAGCTCTTTGCACTTGAGGATGGGGGAGAGAGAGAGGATGGCCGACCATCAGAAGTCTGGCTGAGACTGACTCATTGCTGCGAGCCTCATTCGTCTAGGGGATCACAGCACACATTTGATTGAATGACACATTTTATTGTCCTTTCATCCACATCAGTGAAACTGCACAGCGAGGTGAGCTGTTCCTAACATAGTGAGCTGTCCCAACATGTCGGATGTTGGCAGCCTGGGAGAATACCACTAGTGGAGGGCCATAGGTCTCTGCTCGTAGTCTACACTGACCCACGGGTCTTCAGGTACAGGTGAGGGAGGGATGCCTCTCTGACTCACAGATGCTGTGATGCTTCACATGTAATGTTGGAGAATATATGGGCCAAATCTAGAAGATGAAACTACAAATAATGTGAAGTTCTACTTCGGTTAAAAAAATAAAAAGCAAGCAAAAATTTGCCCCTCAAATGCAAAATGGGGGAGACGTGGCTTCGCCCATGTCCCCACACAAAGAGCCCGACTGTGAGTGCAGTGAGGGGCCACCGGCGGGCGTGTGGGCCAAAACCTCAGCCCAGTGTTCAGTGCAAGGGAGGACACTGTTCATGGGAGGAGGGACATCGGAAATCTGCCATTTGTGCCACGGAGAGCAGCTCAGGGTGAAGGTTGTTGTGCGCTGCATCTTTCAGGAACCATGGGAAGAAGGAAAAGCTTGAGCACAAGAGGTGACAACTGCACAGTTGGAAGGGCTCTGGGGTGGATGCGGCCTGGGCCTGTGTTGTATTTCAGCAGTTTAGGGACAGAATAATGGCTCAATGAATGTTATTGAATGTATTGAATTATGACCATAATTATTATCATGGCTGTGACTAAATAGCTTTGTGGGCCAGAGCTACATCCAAAATGTGCAAATGCCAGAAAACTGGCTGGATTATTTATAGAACATCTTCTCAGTAGGGGCTTTTTCCTGTGCTGTCTCTGGAAGGAGAGAAGGGGCTAAATATAGACTAGATGGCCCTTTGGGGGCTCATGGAGAGGGACTGCTGTGGAAAGCAGTGCCTTCCAACCCAGAGCCTGGGTTGTTGGGCACGTGACATTGTAGGTCACCTCACCCATGCCATATGGAGGATCAGAGAGGCTTGGTGACTCACTTGTGGACACACAGATAACCAGAGGAGATAAAACGCTATGCTGGCTGTCCTCTCCATCCAGGAAAAGCAAAGCAAATGCATAAACCTACTCCTGTCAGATCCCCACTCAAGCGTCTTCTCATCAGAGGAAACTCTAGCCCACCCCTGACCCTTCTGTGGTTGCCCTAGCCCTCCCAGGGCTGACCCCTGCTTTCAGGCACAAAGGGGACAACATCTGGGGACCATAATACTCTTAAAATAGAATGTTTTCGTTTATTGGAAAACTAGAAGAAAACCCTGAATACAGTGAAAATGAATATATAATAAGGAACCGGGCCTGGATGACATCCATTTTTATACTACAGTAGTCATAAGGGTTTTTCATGAGGAGCCCTGAAGGCAAAAGCACCTGGGAACCGTGGAAGTCACAGTAGCCCTGAGCCTGTGCCCTTTATCCAGAGACAAGAAAGGCAGCTCCACACCGAAGGGACCCTGACACCCCAACACACCCTTCTAGTTGACCTACAGGTTGAATTTCAGCAGTGACTTTTCCCGCCTCCCTCTGCATCGTGCAGGCAAACCCACTCCAAAAAGAACCACATCTCCAGGCGAAGAACCTCCAAGCCTGAGGATCATCTTCCCTCTCTGCTGTCCTTACCACTGGCTTCCTTCCTCCAAGTGGTCTCATGGTTTCAATAAGGCTTCTGGAGCTCCAGCCATTGCCTCTGCATTCCACACAGGGGGAAGGAGGGAAGTGGGGGCAAAAAGTTAAGTCTCTTAGATCTCAGACTCCTCTCAGGAGCTTTCCTAGGACCCCCAGTCACTCATTAGCCACCTTGTCTATAAAGAAGCTGGAAGATGGAGGAGTGAAGCGAGACCCTGAGACGGTGCGGAGCAACGAAAGCACAGGAGGGGACTCAGTCCTAGGTGGATAACAGCGGACAGATCCGTCCTGGCCTCCCGTGTCCCCATGGCCCTAATTGTGCCACTAGGTAACGAGGTTTTGTAGAGCAGAGGTTGTGCAGTTCCACCTTCTCTGGCCTTTGATCAGGTTGAATTATACAAATAAGCCCTGTTCCTTACAGCTGAGCCCCTTCTACTTCAGCCACTCTGTCCTTTGCTGGACCAGCACCTCGTCTGTGAAGCCAGGCCTGGACAGCTTCCTTGCTGCGCCTGGGACTGGAAGGGTGTGGTTCTGAATTGAGCACGGGTGCTCTCAAGAGCTGGCTGCGAGGGGGGTGAGTCCTAAGCCCAGACATAGCTGAGATTCCTGGAGTGCCCGCTGAGGGAGAGTGCTCAGCTTGGACTTGATTCTGTCATGTGGTCCCTCAAGGCTGGAGGTGCTCAGGGGGTGAAGCAGCCCCACCTCCCCGTGCCTATCTCCTGGGGCTCTTAAAACAGCCTGACAGTATAGGGTTTACATCTATTTCACCAGAAAGATATACATAGGAGAGACCTTGTCTGCCAGCTCACCCCCACATCCCTGGGGCAAAGACCAGACTGCTGGGTTCCAAGTGAGCTCCTCCCTTGGCTAACAGCGTGACCCTCAAGTCTCCCTTAACCCCTCTGTGTCTGGATGACGGGGATGACAATGCAAATTGCCGCACACAGTAGTGTGAGGACTAAATGAATTCATATTTGCAAAGCACCCAGAACAGTGCCTGATGCCAACTAAGCACTCAATAAACAAAGTAGTGTTCAAATAATTATTTTATTGGATAAATGATAAATATTTGCAAAAAAAAAACATAAAAAAAGAAATCCTATTTAGGTATAACATAAAAATCAAACAATGATTTCTGTATTTTAAATGCCCCCCTCCAAGTTTGTTCAAAGCCCTTGAAGCCAGGGGCACAGTCCCTATACCCCTCCTGACACTTCTGGTGAGAGCAATACGGTGATTTCACAGAGCAGACCCTGGTCACAGAGAGGCTAAGTGACTGGATCCCAAGTCCATTAATAGGACTGAGAATCTGGTTGTCTTCAGGAGCATTGTCATGGAGACTGCTTGTCGTCCATCCTATATCTATTTTCCTCTGCTTCCATGTTGTCAACCACCCCTGTGCTGCCAGGGGCAGCAATGTGCCCAGTTAAAAAAAAAAAAAAGACATTTCTCAGCTTTCTCTACAGATAGGGTGGTTAATGAAAACTGAAGGCTGAAAGGCTTACTTAGGGATGCTAGGAAGGCTCCTTAAAGGAGACTGACACTCAGGATTCTTAAGCTTTTGTCCCCACCACCACCCTCCTTCCCTCTTTCCTCCTGTATGGAATGCAGTGGTGATGGCTGGAGCTCCAGCAACATTCTTGAAACCATAAGACAACTTTGAGGAAGGAAGCCAATGCTAAGACGGCAGAGCAGTGGGACAGATGAATGAACTGCCTGTAGACTTTTGCCCTGGACAACCTGCCTCCTATCTTTTTCTGTCTGATAGAAAGGAACCCTGATACTTTTTGGAGCCACTGCTATTTTGTAAAGCTTTTATTTGAATCTAGCTGAATTACGGCTACAGACCTCTCACAACCTGTAAGTAATTTGTCCACTGAGAACAGCTAAAATGATACATTCCTGCCCTCATTAAAAATCCCAATATTTTAAGTATGATAAATTTTTAAAAGGACTGGGTGGGGGGAAGTGCTAGGAGTCTATAGCAGAGGCCCTCACCTGCAGAGTGATCAATCCTGAAAGCAAAATATAAGCAGGAAAACCACAATAGATGAGATTTGCCATAGCTATTAGCTTTTCCAATTATACAAGATGCAATAAAACCCATTTTTAAAAAAATCAGAGGCATCCTCTGAGACCAGACAAACCTGCTGCCAGCTCCTCTGTCCTGGGCACCCAGCTTCCTTCTGATGTATGTCGACTTCCCCTTTCCTGAGCTCTGTGGTCTAACCAGAACTCTCCTGCAGCTATGAGGAGCCTGACCCCACCCCGCAGCCCTGGGCCAAGCACACCACTGCTCACCCATGGCACTGTGGGCAGAGAGGATCCTCTGGATTGTGGCACAGGGGAAAAACTTCCCACATATGAGCATCAGTTACAGCTGGCTGACACACTACAGCCAAGGCTTGGCACTCCAAACCTGAAGCCCCCGAAAGGAGATGCAGAATGCACTGGGTGCCTCCCCTTTCCAGGCTGTCAGAATGAGTATGATGGTTTGGCTCCGAGGCACTGCATGATCATGAGTTACCTTCAGAATTGACAAGGAAAGGCCATGTTATGTGCACTGTGGTTTTAGTTTTAAGTGTGTCTTGCTTAATATTTTTAATATGAGTCAGTTCCATGAACTGTGATGATTTTCAAGTAACCAGAAGTTGACTGTAGCTAGCTTTAGACAGGAAGTGTGAGTACAGAATCCAGCTGCTTCCAACCTCGGGGCAAGCCTGAGGCTGGTGGTCCTGGACTTTTTTGGTCCATGGCCTCATTCTGTTAATTCACACACAGAACTCTCCTAGTCCCCCGCTTCTCTTCACTCTCCTCTCCTGATGAGAGTGAGGGGCTCCCCTCCCCGCAAGCACCCCCCAACCCATGGTGCATCTTTGAAGAAGCTGCTCTGCCTGATACACTTGCCTGGGAATCTTGGACCTTGAGTGAGTCAAGTAACTAGCCATCTTTCCTCTTGCCCAGGGGTGTGTGTGTGTGTGTGTGTGTGTGTGTTGGGAGATAAAGGTGGTCACAGAAAGTTTCTATCATGCAGTTGGACTGAACAAGATGGAAACTGTTCTTATTGTAAGGATATTGCTGACAACAGCGATGGGGGTGATGGTGGCGATGGTGATAATTGTGATGATGATGGTGCGAAGGTGATGAGGATGGTGACTGTTATGATGATGTGAGGGTGATGATTGCCCTGTTATCTAGAACCCAGTTTTTCCTAGAGAGCCAAGGAGCACTTCCCACTTACCTAACCAGTAACTGTCCTGCAAAGGCAGGACATGCCATGGCATTGATGACACAATAGGTTCTCATGTCGGGCATGAGAGCTGATTCCCATGGGTGCCGGTGGGGCAGAGCCCAGGTGGAGGTACAAAGGTATTTGTTATATTTCTGAGTCACTGAATGTATACTTCCCAGTTATTGAGCCTCCCGTAACTCATGTACTAAGCTATCATCACTGATCTTTATAAGAACCCACGAGGCAGGTGCTATTACCATTCACATTTCACCCTGAAGAAAGTGGGATGCCAAGAAGTTAAGTTAGTTGCTCAGCATGAGGGTGAGCTCACCATCCGGCAGCCAGTGGTGGAGACACACGTCGGATACCATGGAAACCTGCCAGCAGGAAGTCAGGAGAGCCCAGGTCAGGTGTAGGCGAGGGCAGAGTAAAGACAGAGCCGGTAAGCCGTAAGCCGGTCCCCTGGCTGAGGGCACCTGGCAACAGGGCTCTGGGCAACTTTCAAATTTCGTCAGGCTGTCAGCGTTTTCTTTTTGCAGAGATGTTGTGTTAAGTATCTACTCAGTGACTCTCAGACAATGCTTCCCTCTTCCCTCACTGCCCCTCCACACTCAGAATCAGCTCGGTAGTTGGAACAATGACAAAACAGATTATGTTAATAAATGCTTGGTTTTCAGACATGATCATGGCTTTATTTCTGCCCTTTTAAAATAATTCTTTCTCTTGATTACAAAAGTGATAATACCAGTTTCCTGCAGGTGCCGTTCTCATGGTTAAGAGGCCAATCAACCCCCAGCCTCCACACAACTGCCCAAACTCTACATGAAAGAAGGCACTCAATGTCTAGGATAAAATCAGCCACCTCAAGACACTGCCCCAGAGCACTTATCCAGGAGAATCTGAAGACATGGGACCTGGGCATCAAAACACACCCAATACCCAGCAATCCCTGAAATGGGGACAAGAAGAAGTGCTTCTGTGGGAAGGGCTGAGGTACCATCTCAGGAAGGCAGCCACCGGCCCTCCTCTCCATGAAGGTGACATTTCTCTGGGTACTTCTGAGGGCTATTTGCCGAGAGAGAGAGGCCAGGCTGGTCTCCCACTTTGGAAACCCATGGAGCCCGCCTTGCTGAGGCCCCGAGTGGACACAGGCATGGCCGTGACTTTCAGCATTTGGAACAACCACTGGCTACAATGGGATGGCAGGATCCTGCTTGAAAAGTCATGGCACCAGCTCAGGGGCTGAAAACCCAAGGTCTTCAGGGACTAGGTATAAGTAGAAGCTGGGAGAGCTAAGATTGCTGGGGGCCCTTCTGTGCCAAGACTCCAGTAGGCTCTCTGCAGTTGCCAACTCTTTGAGTCCTCCTGCAGTCCTCTGAGGCAGGCGCGTCCACAGTCGTCCAAGCACAGAAACCCAATCCTGGATGGGTCCAGCCAAACTCGATGGGGGATGTATTCAAACAGGACTGCACTTGGCCCTTGAGCTGCCTGCCTGCAGAAACCCCAGCTGTTTCATTGCATTTTATTTTTAATTTTCTTAACACTTCTCTCACTTTATAGATTAGAAGAGTAAGGCTTGAGGAAGGTAATCCTGCTCTCTGATTTTGAGTGGACACCCTTCTCCCCACCCTGCAGGCACATGCAGAATGCCAGCTCAAGCCGTGAGCGCCTCTCCCACTTGGTTCCTCAGTGGATGTAGCATCACAGGACCACAGATGCAGCTTCAACCCTGAGCCACCCGGCCCATCATAAACTCCGCATGTTTTTATTTAACAAACTATATGCTCAACCTAAAAATCACCACATCAGCTGAAGGAGCTGGCCCTGGCACGGGGACCCTTTGGCTAAGGGGCCTCGCAGTGGCACACAGAAGAGCTGCGACTGAAGCTGGGAGGGAGGCACCAGGCAGGGGAAGATCCTTAGCTGATTGTAGCCAAAGAACCAAATCCTCCCAGAGCGGGCAGCCAGCCAGTGTGCTGTGCTGGGGGCTAATTGAACCTTCTCTTAGCTGCGCCAATTTTAGAAACTGGGTGCTGACTCATTATTAACCCAGGAAGCCCACGCACTCAAATGACTGTACTGAAAAAGCTCTGTCATACTCTGCTTACTGATGTGCAGCTTTTTAAGCAAATTCAAAAAATGTTTATCATAAGGTCTTTATGACATTTTAACTGTTCATTTACAGTAACTAGAACGACGTTTTAAAAAATATATTTCCTGTATTTGACTTGGCAGTAAAGCAAAGCCTGATCAGAATAGTAACAGTTTGAGAAACGCGTACCGAGGTCACCCCAGGCCTCCACGATTCAGCTGCCTTGTCCTTTCCCCTGCTCCAGCCCCTTCCCCTGGCATTTTTTTCTTTTTGATTCTACCACAGCTGTGATATTCAGTGTTGAGGGAAAGGAAAAGACATATAGTAAGTTCCTGGAGCCATTCATATGCCTTTAGAGAGGGAAGCCAAAATTCTGCCTCTCCATTGTATTTCTGCTCTAAAACTGGGCAGCTCAGACCATGTGGCCAGAAATTGCTCAGGGGCTGTTTCCTCCTGCTCAAGAGGCGGAAGAAGCCCAACCTCCGCAGCCCTGGGCTAGCACAGGTCCCCACCTCCACCTCTGGGCTTCACTGTGGCTCCAGACAGGAGTCCCCAACAGCGTCCTTTCCAGACAAGCATCACTGTCTCTTCCAAAACAACATACTACATGACGAGCATCTACATTCTCACAATTACCAATTCAGAAACTTCCCCCAGACAATCAGGCTAAAAGTCAGTAGCTATGGGAGTGGGGACAGAAGCAGCCACTTCTCTAAAACGATGGCTCATTAAAGCCTGAACAAAACAGTGTTCACTCCAAACACAACAGCTTTGACACAACAGAGGCTCTGAGGCAAACTGCAGAAATGATCATAAAAATGACAGAAGCATACTCACTGGGGAGAAACTGATGGCTCCACCTTCCCAGGAACAGTGCAGCGACAATCTGGAGACAGGCACTGACTCAGGCACAGCCTGCCTGGAATATGTTTGGAACTTAAAAAGCAACGATCATGCAGTCACCTATTTCCGTCCATTCCCAATGATGTCTGTACGATTGAGACCAAAAAAAAAAAAAAAAAAAGAGAGAGAGAGAGAGGGAGAGAGAGAGAAAGAAAGAAAAAAGAAAGAAAGAAAGAAAGAAAGGAAAGAGGCGCACACCTCAGTCTTCATTCTCATTGGAACGAGATGACTCATGCTGACTCACGGCCACCACTTCCTCTCCCGACATTCTCTTCATTCTTGTGAGCTGGCTGGCGGTTCCCAGGGTCTGTGCAGCCCTTCCTGGAGGGACGGCCTTCCTGACCTTGGCAGAGAGACCCAAGACCTCACATGTGGTCCCAAGGGAAAAGTTTTATTTGGGACAGTTGAGAACAACTGAAAAATAACATGATGAATCTCATGTGCATTTGAATTTCAAACATACACTGAAATTTTGTAATGTATCACAAAGCCTGTGTATGAAGCTCTTGCTCTTCTCAAGGCATTACAGGGAAGGAAAAGGAATGGAATAGTGTCTCACTCTTTAAGAAGGTTAGGTTTGCTTTGACCTGGTAACACTTATATCAGTCCATGTTTTCTTCTGCATATCTTCCTCTGATACAATAAATCGTAGAATGTAAAAATCACAACCCCTTCAAAGCTGCTTCAACTGATGGTCGTCGGGGCCAGTTCAAAGCCAATAGGAATTTCAATTTGGGGCGCGGTGAAGAAGGAAGTTTATTCAGTGCAAACTTGTCCATTGTGATACAGCACAGCTGTGGAACAGCTCAGAAACGTTACAGCTCAGTTGTGCAGCAGCACAGCTGTGAGGTGCCCCTCAGAGGTGGCGGCCCTCAGGCCAGGCTGCTCTCCTAGGCTTGGTCCTCGGTAGGGAAGCAGCCTTCAGTCTTTGGTGGAAGGGGAAAGTGTGTTGTCTGATCCAGAGCACAGCTGACTTACATAGAGAGAAGTCCCCACACCTGGTCCCTGATTAGTCTGTCCTAATGCAAATGAGGATTTCAAAGTTCGATTGGTCCAAAAAGCACCATCCTGATTGGATGGAACAGAGCAGCTCTAACTGGGTCAGTGAAGATGCTGATAGGGATATGGCTGCACAGATCCAATTGGATGGGGAAAGCCTCAGTCCTATTGGTTGAAATAGGATTCCAAGATCTCTTTTGTAAGGGCTGGCTCAGAGGACAGGAGCATAGAACAAGCAGGCAATTCAGTGCAGGCTTCCCTCTGAAGTGGTTTGCATAAAAGGCCCATGTTTAGAAATGGCTGCTAGGCTGTTTTTGAATTGGAGCCCAGTGAGCCGCCAGCAGCCCTTTTTAGTAGGTATATTCTTTCCCAGGGCTGACAGCTATTTATTAGAGGGGGGTGTGTCCTGTTTCCAGGACTAAATGCCTTACAAAATATTTTCTATCTATCTTTCAGGCTTTAAGAATATGCCAGTTGTGAATATTAAAAGGTATAATAATCAAACTTTTAAACATCATTGCTGAATATTTACATGCAAACAGAATAGCCACTGCCTCCCAGTTTTCTGCGGGAGGATCCCAGGTGGGGCAGCCTCCCACACTTCCTGCATTTTTAAATTATGAGAAGCATCCCTGGATGCTCGACAACCTCTGAGAAGCCAGAAAGGCAGCTGTGATTGCATGAAGCCATCCAAAGTTTCTGGAGGAATGTTCACGTGGGGGAACATCCCATTAACCTCTTCACTTAGTGCTGGCTGCTGTGTGGGTCATACTCTGACACCCTTACAGCGCAGACAGCAAATAAGGAAGTTACATTTTGCAGGGGCACAGAAGGCCAGGCACACACATGTGGGTACAGCAGTCCTCCCCCTAGAGTGGTCAGCAGACCCAGTTTCCTCTTACAGCTGGTAAGGAAAAATGCTTGTTTATTATTCTACATCTCAGTTCTTACAATAGGAAAGTCAGAGCATTTGCTGTAAGACAGTAAATACCAAGTGCTTTGAGCTCCCTGTGAAAGTTGTACTATGCCAGTCCAATGGTCAAATATTCTTATTTCTTGCGGGGCATTTTTTTTTTTCCAGTAGAGTAAAAACCTATTGGTTTTCCAGAATTTAAACAGGTCTTTGTGCAGTTCATTGCAGTGAGTTTTCTTTAGGGGAGAGTGGGAGTGTGGATGGGCCAGCAGCACCCAGAGCAGCCCCTGAGGGACACATGTCAGGCAGCGGGGCCCTGCAGTGCCGTAAGAGGCATGCAGGGTGCCAGGAACCCGATATGTGGAAAGTCAGCCTTTATTTATGAAGACTTGACTTGTCAATGTATTAATCTCTGGAGGAACTGAAAAAAATACTAATTAAAAAAAACCACTAGGAATGAATTTTAAAATTTGAAATCGTTGGGGAATGTAGGCTCCAAGAGGCAGCCACACCCTCCTGCTGGAAGCACCCTGCCAGAGGTGTCATCACTTTAACAGTGGCTTCTTCCACAGCAACGCTGTTACAAGGAGTCTTCCAGAACATTCCAGGGCAAGGCCCAACGCGTGAAATGGGGCCTTCTCCCAAGTGGCAATTTGAGCCACCACCATGGAAGGTCAGCGGAACCAAGTGCCCCCAACGGAGCGTCATGCTGAATGCTGTGTCCGAACCCCGGCTGACAGTCTACACAGAACTGTCCTCATTTGGCGCAGGAGGTGGGAGAGGGCATTAGTGTGAGAGGGAGGAGGCTGGTCCCAATACAGTAATAGCCCTGGGACTTAACATGGAATGTTCTAGAGTGCATTCACTTTAAGCTGGCTCATTCCTGCATGTTCCACCAGAAAGGAAATAATAATGACATTTTAAATGCAGAAACACTTTATAAACATATGCAGGCTCTTTTGCCAATGGAAAAAGCACTGTAAAAATGTAGGTTTCACTGAATTAAGAAAATAAACAAGTTTCACTCCTAAAGACAGCACACAGTCTGAAGACAGCACACAGTCTGAAGACAGCACATTCTAGCATGGCACAGGCTTCTTATACACATGGATGGGCCACATTTAAGAGTATTTTAGCCCCGGCCAGGTGGCGAAGTTGGGTGGAGCATCATCCTGTACACCAAAAGGTTGCAGGTCTCATCTCCGGTTGGGGCACATACCTGGGTTGCAGGTTCGAGCCCTGGTCGGGGTGCATGTACGGGAGGCAACCAATCGCTGTTTCTCTCTCACATCAATATTTCTTTCTCCCTCTCTTTCTCTCTTTCTCTTCTCTAAAATCAATAAACGTATCCTTGGGTGAGGATAAACAAATTTTTGTAAAGAGCATTTCATGTGTGCCAGTCAGCTTCCTAAACCTGCACAGCCTCCTGACCCTCTGTTCCTCAAAATAGCCCAACAAAAAGGGTGTGACATCACCCCGCTTTCCACGGCACGGAGATGGCCAGGAGCCTGCCCGAGGCTGCAGAGCCTGCGATGCCTCATTAGGCTGCCCGCTGTCAGAGCCCGCGTTCCAAAGTACCACATTCCAAAACCACCAAGAAACCATGTGGATTCTTACAATGGACTCTTAAAACCTTTGCATACACATCCCCTTACTTCACGGTGCATCCTTCCGAATTCTTCAGGTGTCTGTAAGGTGGAGGTAATTTTTCTTCGTTTGAGAAATAAATAAAAACTCCAGCCTTGGAGTGACCTATTCCTTAAGATGGTAACAATTCCCATAAATTAAATTAGAATTATCTATTGGCATGTTCCCAAAAGCACCGGGAGGCTGCACACGACATTAGTGCTCCCAGACACAGTGCTCCTCCTCCTCAGGGACACGAGGGCATCATCAAAAAGCACACTTGATGGTCCCTCCCTCACTGGAGCAAACCGTTCTCTTCATCATCCTCCCTCCCGGAAAGGGGTGTCAGATCCAGCCCCTCTCCTCTTTTTACTTCAGTTCTTTCTAGGATTTTGCTCCTAATCAAATATAGGTTCTTTTCCTCCAACAGCCTCAACCTCCTCCTGTCTACGGGCCTAAGTCCAGACTCAGGTTCGTCTGTCTGCAAACACCCTGCCTGCCTGTGGCCCTGTGGAGCAGACCTCGCCGTGCCCCCCATGTCTTCCACCCCTCCCCACTAGCAGCAGCCATGACATTTAGTTGGGATGGACCCTACCCCCATACCCAGGGAGAGTTTGGATGGAGTGAAGCAAAACAAGGAAATGCCACCCCTTGCCCCTCTGACCGCTTCTAAGGTGGGCTCCCAAGCCCGTTTCAGTCAGGACTTGGCCTCTTCCTACCACGGCAATGTGCTCAGGAGGCCTTTTCTCAGGGATGACAGGACAGAATGCAGAGAACTAAAGAGACCCATTCTTGCTTTCAAGCTTCAAAAGTCTAGGAAAGAAAGACAGGAAGGAAGAAAAGAAAGAAGGAAGAGAGGGAGGGAGGGAGGGAATTTGGAAGACTGGGTAAAGTCAGGTAACAGTATACAGTTGTGTGGGCTATGCACTGCACGCCCCAGGGAGTAAATTCCCACAGACCATGGTGTGACAGGGCTGGTCACAGTACCAGGCAAGGCCTCCTCGAACCCGTGTAAGGATCCAACACGATGAGTAATAAACACGATGAGTGATAAACAAGATGAGTGATGGAGAGGGGAACAGAGGACGAAGCATGAACCTGCTCCCTTTCCTCAGGGAGGTTGGGGCAGAGAAGTCATGGCGTTCACCCAGGGCAGTTCAGAGACTCTGAGAACGAAGGGGTACTTATACGTGAAATGATGGAAGTAAGAGCTTAACTGGCAGCATTTTTTCTTCCTTGGTGGACTTAAATTCAATGGTACACTTATAACTGAAGACATCTTAAATTCCGATTATATTTGAATATAATCTGTAAAGCCACAGAGTGTTGACAGAGGAAGCAAGTACTGAGCTCTGGGGCCTTGCAGGTTCGGGGGTGGGGGACGGGAAGCCAGCAGAGAAGGACTGGTGGGAGTCCCGAGGAGCAGGGGCCAGCGGGGTGGGCGGAGAGAGCCAGGAGAGCGCAGCCCCTGGACGGTGAGGGAAGAAGGTATTTTCAAAGGATAGAATGATCACCTGTATAATCACCCCTGAGGGGTCACAGGATGGGGGACTGGATTTGGCAAGGGAGCTCCTTGTCGAAGAGGGGCTGTGAAGGTCTGAAGGGAGTCTGGAGACAAAAAAAGCAGAGAGAGAAGGAAGGCAGTGAGAAGAGACACTGCTTTCTAGAAATGAGAGTGTAACTGGAGGGGCCTGTGGGGTCAAGGGAAATTTTCTTTTTTGCTCATCTGTATACTTACTGATTGAAATGACAGTCTAGAGGGAAAACCTGGTGATGCCGGATAGAACCAGAAGCACTTGGTGAGCTAGAAGCAGGGACAGACCCACTGCTGAAGGTGAGGGCCTGGCCTCAGTGACAGAGCCCACAGCCAGGACAGGACATTGGCCAAGCGGACAGGGGCCAATCCATGCACATTGTATGTGCTCTTGTATAGTTCATCATCCTAAATAAAAGTAACATCGATTTTAAGTATTTAATGACAAATATAATTTTCCTGTGAAAAAACCATAAAATATTACAGCTAAAACTAAAGCTCCCTTTGTCGGGGAGGTGGTGCTTTTCACCAAAGAAATGGGGACACATTAGAGAAATGCTGAGGGCGGGATTTGGGGAAGTGGAGAAGTAGCGTGTGTTAGTGAGAACGGGAGGGAAACCCAAGACAGAAGCTTTGACAGTGGCCCAGGTTGGAGGGTGGACCAAGCCCAGGTCCCGGACGGGAAGGCTGGCGCCAGAACGTCAGTGAGGGGGCGTGTGCTTCCCTCCGGGGCTGGACCCCATGAGCTGAACTGGTCGCGTACCACGACCGTTTTCTGCACCCAGCTGGGAAAGACCATCAGTGCTGATGGCTGGGCACAGAGCTTTCCGGATCCGTGGGACAGACCTGGGAGTCCCACTCTGCTCCAAACACCTTCAACACCACACACACACACACACACACACACGCACACCCTTGAAATCCATCCAAGTTGTGTGTATCCATGCTTCTTCCTTTGTATTTCTAAGTGCTGTTCCATTGTATGGCTGTACCACGGGTTGTTCATCCCTTTACCTGTTCAGGGACATTCTTGACAAATAAAACTGCTGTGATGATTTGTGTGCAGGTTTTTGCATGGACAGTTTTCATTTCTCCGTGGTACATACCCAGCAGTGGGGCTGCCGGTTCACACAGTGACCCCCTTCTTTAAGGAACTCATGAGGGGTCATCCAGCTCATGTGGGCCGCATGTTATGTTGTGATTATGTTCCACCCTTTACCACTGTCTCTCTCCTCCTTTGCCCCTTGGCTATTAGCCAAGATTGCTGGCCCTGATTGCCCCTCGCTCTCTCACTTAGAGATTCCACATCCCAGCCCACAGCGCCCATCAGCGGCCGTCCCGCGGAGCCCCCACAGACGCTGCCAGGGTGCCCGTATTCCCAGGCATGGAGCTGGAGACCCAACCTCGTCTGACTCCCTCCATCTTCCATGCATCCACCCAGTGGTGTGGCAGTACATGTTTAATGACAGGCTCTCCAAATATAAATGAATAAAACAAACCTCAACTGGCGCTACTTACTGACTTCTCAGATGTAAGCCCTCCCTCCATCGCCAGTTCCAGCTACAAGCACTATGTCACTGAAAGCAAGTTGGGAAGACATGCGCAAAATCAGCTCTCAAAACTGGACAAGCTGTCTCAGGCCCACATGGCCTCCATCACCACCGGCCCCTGACAGTCCTTGTCCCTTGAGTTTCCTGCAGGAAATAACTGGTCACCTGTTTGGAGTCCTCAAAGAGGCCCTTATATCTGCATTTGAAAGAGGTTAGATTAGGTCAGTTGTCCCCATCTTTGAGTGTGCAAAGACCCCTTTGAGTGCCTGATGAAAGCTACAAAGGGCTCTCCAAAAAAGCAGTTAAAGTTGCCAAATAGTGTCTTGTGCATGAAGACCATTTGTGCTAACTCCAGGTTCATTAGGTGTCCTGGCTTCTCAGGGCTGGAGTCCTTGGACCAGGTGACCTCAGCTTGAAACTTTACCGTTTGCATTGACACACACCATGGTGCAAGGTGATGTCTGGCAAATTAGGGAAAGGATGAAAAAAGAGTCCAAATTCTCAAGTTTGCAGCTATTTGTCACTCGAATTAAAGCATGAAGGAACCTCAGAATTGAAGATGTCGCAGCTGACGGCACAGGCCAGCAACCTTGCAGTCACCAGCTCCCCAAGTGCAGTGCAGACAACTGCTCCTGGATGCCAGCGGGGAGCTCTGGCCCTGGACGCTGGGCTCTAATGCCTGGCCTACGTCGTGGGGAGCAGGGGCAAAGTTCAGGGTGGTGTGGAGAGAACAGCACAGATGCCCATCTCTTGGAAACATTGGCTCCAATAAGTCACACTTTCATTCTCCGATTCGTTCACTTGGGATAAGCTGTGCTTCCGCAGCACTGCCGGCGGAGAGTGGAGCTGGGAGCTGTATCTCAGCCCCACTAGGTCAAGCCTGGCACCTCATCTTTTACTCTCTGAAAGCACCATTTTCAACTTCAACTGACATTTGTGCTGCTATGTGATCCCTGTCACTAACAAGTGGTAACAAGAGAAAAGCAAAACCAAACACTCGATATGGCCATCTAGAAGTTTCTCTAATTAAGATCATTTGTGAGTGTAGACTACAATTTGGCAAATTCCTAGTTACTCAAACACTAATCTAAGTATCTCTGGGGAGGCATTTTGCTGATGTAAGTGAAGCCAAGCAAACTGGCCGTGAGAGAAGGGAATATATGGGTGAGCCCTTTAAAAGCAGAAGCTTTTCCTTGGTTGCACATGGAAGAGGAAACCAGAGAGCCAGAGCACAAGGAGT
Organism: Mormoops blainvillei; assembly: GCA_004026545.1. Lineage (NCBI taxonomy): Eukaryota > Metazoa > Chordata > Mammalia > Chiroptera > Mormoopidae > Mormoops > Mormoops blainvillei. Next base: position 45,560 of record PVJD01006773.1, on the reverse strand, counting down.
CATGTGGCCAGAAAGGAGAGTAGTCTCCAAAAGCTGAGAACCAGAAAGGATACAGGGCCTCAGCTCTACAGCCACCAGGACCTGGACTCTGCCAATAACCCAGATGAACTTGGAGTGCACTTCCCTCACCGCCTCCATAGGCAAGCGCAGCCCTGCCCTGCCTGGCCCAGCCGACGCCCCAGTCGCAGTGCCTGAGACCTCAGCGAGCGCCATCAGGCTTCTGACCAACAGGATTGCGAGCCGAAATATGGGAGTTGTCTTAAGCCATTCTGTTAGTGGTGATTTGTTACACAGCATTAGAAAACTAATTTCACCCATTTGCAAAACTGAGACAGGTAGTTCCAACCTCAGAAGGTTATATGAAAATTAAAAGCAAATATACATAGTGCCTAGAACAATAAGAACTATCTCTAAGCATGGGCTATTATTCATAAATGCCATTGACTTGGTAAAATGCCAGATATGTGTGGTTGGTTATTTGAAATTTGTGCCAACAATACAGTTTCTGACTCACAGGATATAGTCAAAAGTCTAGAATTGTAAATGAATGAATCACACTCCAAATATGCTCCATTTAAAAAAATGCAGCGCGTACGAATGAGCTGCATGATTAGAAAATATTACTTAACAAAGCAGACCATAATAAAGAAGATATCAGACTCTATGGAGAAAAATACATGTTTGGAACTCAATCATCCAAAAACTATTTAATAGATGTTTGCCAGGGATGTTTGCTTGGTGTGCCAAGCATTGATGCGGGTCCTGAGGACACCGCAGGGAAAGGATACAAAAGGTCCCTATTCTCATGTTACTTACCTTCTGGTGGGATGAGACAGAAAATAAAGTGCCCAAGAAAAATGCAAGCTAGTGAGATGAACTATGCAAAAAATTAGCATGCGTAAGATAGCACTACTTGAGATTGAATGGACCTTCTAGGTGATTCTGGAGAGGTACCCTGTAAGTTGAGATCTGAATGATGGTCAGGAGCCAGGCAGCAGGGGTGGGGGACCAAGGAGTCAGCTGATGCTGAGGTCCCTGAGACATAAAGAAGCCTGGACTGTGGCAGGACCTGAAAGAGGACTGCATGGCTGAGGCTTGGTGAGCCGCAGGGAGAGGAGGCACGATAGGCCCGGAGAGGGTGGCAGAGAGGGAGCTCAGATTTTAGGCCACGTGCACCGAGCAGGCACTGGAGGCTTTAAAGCGGGGGAGTGACATGGTCCGATCTGAATTTTCCAGGGCTAGCTCTGACTGCTCAGTGGAGAACACTTGCGTAGAACCAAGTGGAAACAGGAAGTCCAGTGTGTCCCATTGGGAATGTGACGATGGTGCCAGAGATGGAGAGAGGGGAGGCCTACTAGAGTAATGTTTTGGAGGCAAAGTTGATGAACAGATCAGGTTTGGGGGCATAGCCCTTAGATCTTTGGTTTGAGCAACTGAGTGGTGCCATTTACTGAGACAGGAAGGTTGAGAAAGAACAGGCGCAGTTTGGAGCAGGAGGAAATCATAGGTTCTGTGTCAGTCACCTTAATTTAGGCATGGCTATCAGACACCCGCGTGGAAAGGTTGAGTGGGCCGGAGTTCACGCGCTAGAGACGGAATTAAAGATCTGGTCTGGATGAGAGAGAGGGAATGCGTGAAGAAGGGTAGGGAGCCCAGTGCCCTTGGCCAGCGAGACTGAAGGAGAACCAAGAGAAACGAGCGGAGACGGAGAAGGCACTACAGCCTGCGGTGCGGTGGGTGCCAGGAGGGGGAGCGTGACCCTGAGTAAGCGTTCCACAGAGCGTGGTGCCATCCAGTCCTGGCACACAAGTTAAACGGGTTCTGAGGCTACTGTTTGAATCAGTTGTCTCTGGTTTGGTGAAGATAGACTTACTTTAGAAACTTTAACAAGAAAAACATTAAGCAAAATTATTATCAAGAGCCAGGGTAGTTTAATTCTCCATTCTTGGCCAACAGGAAGACCTTATGAATGGTTCCTTTCCATTGTAAACAGTAGCCAAGACAGTCTTCACCATTTTGCACGATTTGGCATAACTGGGAAGTTCTCGGGCTTGATAACTGGTGAAACAAAACCCAACAAAGCCCTTTCATGTTAAATAATCCTTCAGTCTGGTGCACCCTGCCAAGCGACAGATAGAGCCTTCTCCTCTGAAAGGCCATCTTGATCTGGAGCCCAGTGATGTACTTAAGAGCAGGACTAGCATCTTAATTTTCACTTTATTTTACATGAACACGAGCACCCCAAGCCTTTGGAGCTCTTCTCTCTTGAAAAGTTCGTAATTAGAACCTCTAACTGTGTTGAAAAAAAAATACAGAACACTTCTTGGTGACCGCTGATGGGTTAGTAAGTGTCATCAAACAAGAACTTTACACAGGGTATTAATCTCTAGTGGCTTTTAATGAAAGTTTGTAAGTTAAATATCTTCTCTAGTAGGGACCACCCCAACCTAGGACTTCAGAAGGAGGAGCAATGAACGGGCACACACTGGTCCCGGTGTCTGCCCCACTGAGTGCCGCTCACTGCGGGGTCTGCCTGTGTTTCCCCACCTCCTGCCTGCACCACTCCCTTCTCTGAACTGCTTCTTTCACTTCTGTGATGAGACAAAGCCACAGATCAGATTGGGCCACTCTCCAGCTTTCACATCTGCACAGTTTTGGGGGGCCTGTGTAGGGTTTAAGGGTTTGTCCCTGTGTCAAAGAGATGCAGATTGAAACCCAGCTCCCAACTAAGTGTCCTTGAGAAAGTGACCTTCCTGACAGCTTCGTTCCCTCACTTGTAAATTGAGAGTCTTGTCCCAGCACTTTGATGTGGATTAAATAACGATGCAGGTGGAGTGCTTAGAAGAGGCCTGGGCCCTTAGTTTGCACCCAGGAAGTGGCATACTTTGTGATGGATAAGCTGTCATCTGTCTAACAGCATCCTTTCCTGGTGGACCCTCCCCTTCCCCTTTATGTGGTCCTGGAGGTTCTGTCATCCCAGTGACCTCCCACCCCAAACCACCCACCACACAGTGAGCAAGTGCATCAACTAAGACTCTGTCTGGCTTCATGGTAACAACGGCTTAAGCTAGGACTTTGTTTCTCTCTCCTGAAAGAGCAGTGTGGCATAATCACACAGACAGATGTGGCAGCCCCAAAGTATCACTAGGAACTTGAGCTCCTATCTTCTGACCTAACATCCTAGAACATGGCTTTCAACCTCAAAGTGACCTTGGTGGCTGCGGGAACTCCAGCCTGCAAATAAATCCATATTCTCTGTATTGCCAGTAGGAGGAAGTGAGGGGAGACAAAAAGGTGTAAGACGACCATTGCCTGCCATTAATGCCCACCATTATGGTGTCCTACTGAAAGTTCATAATCTAGCTGAAAGCCAGTCTTGGAATGTGATCTTTTCACTGGACACATTGCCACCTGAAATATAATGCGTTTTTGAATAAGCAAGAAGTGACAAGTGGTCTCAGTTGACAACTAACAGTATCTGCCATGGGATGAGGCCAGGCTGGACCACCAGCATCCTTCCATAGGATCTGATCTGTGACACTGGGAAAGAGAGGGCCCACGTTCCCTATGGACCACGGACTGGAAGGGCACAGTCAGACCCACAGAGGATACCGTCAGCAAGTGACAGTGTGCACCGGAGTGAGGCTGCCAACTGACATGCCCTCTCCCCTTCTTGCTTTCATATTTTATAGTGTCTTTTACCCTGCACCCCCTAAATAGACTGGAAGGTCCTAGAGGGAAAATCTTGTCTGCCCACATGCACACTCCTACAAGGTGACCTCAAATGTGTGCCCCTGAATGACCGAATGAACAGTACATACACTGATGGTTTGGCAGATGCAGGATACACCCCAACAGCAGTCTTTGGAGCAAGGGCTCTAGATCTGGCCGCTGGGTTGGCCTCCTCCCTCAGCCCCTTTTGCCTCCATAGTGTAAGAGATATAATAATAAGGATATTTCTCTCAAGGGATAGCCCACGGTTTCTCGTACACAGGAGGACCTCAATCTGTGTCAGTCACTTATGCTGTTACTGATGTTACTGCATGCCGTCAACTGTGACAGGCAGTTTTTCTTACATTGTAACTGCTTTTCTCCCTGTATCATGTGTCATAATTTTATTAGCAGAGGGTTTTTTTTAATTTAGTGGTGTATGGAATTATGCTCTCTTTTACACTCAACGATGTCTAAGAGTAGATGGAATTGTTATTATGTAGAAAGGAATAGAGAAAATGCAGAAATTTGGGGCCTCGCAAAGTCAAAAAAGTCAATGGCTTATAGACCCCCAGACGGAAACGAATGAAGCCGGGGTGATCGTCGAGTGTCCAAGGCCGGAAGGGGCCCAGAAGGAGATGCAGGGAAGGGCATGGCCTTCCCCACATTGCTTCCTGGGAGGGCTCAAGGTAGCCACAGTTCAGTCAAAGGGGAGAGAGAGGAGACGGGCGAGAAAGCAAGAAATAACGCAGGTCTGAGACTGGCATCTTGGCAAGAACTCTGGGTATGATTACAGCCATGTGGGTGTGGAACTGACTAGAAGCCAATAGGTCAGAGCTGATTATGTTTCTGTTGAACCTGAGTTATCCAAGAAACTCATTTTCAAAAAATGAGTGAACAAAAAATCATTTGATAACGTACAATGGAGCATTATTCAGTCATAAAAAAGTAATCAAGTGTGGTATAGGTTACACCGTGGATGAACCATGAACATGTTACGCTAAGTGAAAGAAGCCAGATACAAAGACCACGTGTTGTTCAAGCCCCTTTCTATCAAATGTCCAGAGTAGACGGGCCCACAGAGGTAGCTATTTAGTGGTTGCCAGGGGCTGGGCATGTGTGGTACCTGCTAAATGTTTATTTCTTAACATGTTCCTACGGGGAAATTCACTTCTGATCGAGTTCATGGAAGTTTAACTTTTCCTTTCATATTGCTTTTGTATCGCTTTCATTTCATGGGTAATTCCATCCACTGGTTACCTGATAGTGTCTGTTGAACATTCGCCCCCTTAATGGCGAGAGAAGGTATGTTCGTCGAGGCACGCTGCTGCAGGTTAGCGTAGCAGGGGTTCTTTACTGGCTGTTCTTAAAGCTGGAGGGAAAATATTGAGATCTTGAAACCATGTATGTTTAAATATAAAGTTCATGTTTTTATGATTATTAAAGGTACAAATACTGCCTGGGAATGATCTGGAAAATGCAAGAGAGTAGACACCATTAACCCTACCTCTCAAAGCCAAGCTCTGTGAATATCTTCGTGTATTCCCTTCCTCTCCCTCTTTCTCTCCCTCCCTTGCCCCTGTCTGTTTACATTGCTGCATTCGAACTGTACACATAACTTTGTGTCCCACTCTATCACACGTAACATGAAACAGAAGCATTTCCTCCATTATTAAAACTTCCAGTGCCCAGAGAGGAGGCCTGTGATCACGGAGAAATTTCGATGGTCCTCAATGGGCTCATCACACAGGCCCTCACTACGCAGCTGTGGGCTCCTGAACAGGAACCAGAACTAAAACAGTCACGAGGGAAGGGCATGACCAGCCTTATTCAGCTGCCTGTTCCCAGGGGCCAGTGTGTTGACCCCTAAGCAGCCCCATAATCCGGAAGTTCTTTCCTGCACACACGCTGGCTTTGAACTTGGGAGGCAGGTCCAGGCCACAGCAGCCCCAGGGGGAAAAATGTCCAGACACAAAAAGAAAAGGGAAGCTTTACGCCAGAGATTTTGTGTGAGAGGGCGGACTACTCAGTTTAATTTCCAGGAGAGAAGAGAGTAGTCCTAACTCCCAGTCATGTCCCGGTGAAGGGTGCCCGGCAATGGCTACCCTGCCTGTAACATGCGGCAAACACACCTGGGGTGCAGGAGGCTGTGGGCAGCTGGCACAAGAGTCAGCAGGCTGGCGCTGAGCAGCCCAGGCATTGACCCCGCAGGGGACCCGGGCCAAGAGCCCAGCCCTCTGATTTGACTTCTCCAAAGTGAACCATTTTTTCTTCAGAAATGCAGCAACACGAGGGCAGGCTTTGTGGATCTGTTCACATCTGTGTTCCTGACACTAACTAGGTGCCTGGCGCACGTTGTGGTATGCAATAAATTTATTGAATAATAACACTTCTTACAAACTCCCATAATGCTGACAATTAGCATTCCTTCTGCATTCATAAGCATCTTCTCCTGGGACGTACACTTGCTGAGCAGTCACTCGGCCCGGGTATGGGTCAGCCCTCTCAGCCTGCTGTCCCTTCCCTGCCTGACCCCCACAGTGAAGAGGCCGTGGCTTCAGCAAAGAAGGGCAGAGGGGCATGTGGAGGTGGACACTATGCCAAGAATGGGGGTGCCGGGGACTGTAGATAAACTTTCCTATTTCAAAATTGTGCTTCAGTGTACATGTCTTCAAATCTCTTCTTCTTTAACTCTTCCAAGTTCCAAAGACCCAAAGTTCAGGTTAGTCCTGTTAATGCTAAAGGTAAGTCACCTTAAGAGTTAAATATGCCCCGGCTGTTGTGGCTCAGTGGATTGACTGCTGGCCCGAGAACCAAAGGGTCGCTGGTTCGATTCCCAGTCAGGGCACATGCCTGGGTTGCAGGCCAGGCCCCCCCTGAATGCCAGAAGCAACCACGCATTGATGTTTCTCTTCCTCTCTTTCTTCTTCCTTTCCCCTCTCTCTAAAATTAAATAAATAAAATCTTTAAATACATATACATAGAAATAAAAATATATTTTTAAAAGAGTTAAATATATCTTCAGTGGGCAGGCCTGTGTGCAAGTTATATCATGTTGTTTATGGGAAAATGCAATGGCTTTCAAAGAATACCGTGGGCCATATGTATGCTCTCAAGCTAGATATTGCCCGTCCGCAGAATAGTGTGGGCCTCCGGACCAGTTAAGACTGTGGTGGGATCTCCCGTACCTGGCAATACCAATAGGAAGAATAGACAACAAGCAGTGATATATACAGATACGCATAATCCATAAGTAAAGAAATTGTAGCCAAGCTCTAAAGTGGAAACATCACTACCATCACCATGGCCATCATTGTGTCATCACTGTCATCACCATCGCTGTTATCCACGTGGTTGGCACATGCTCAGCCCCCACTGTGCTCCTGGCACTGTGCTCAGCCACGTACCTCATCTCATGGAATCTCCCAGCAGCTTTATAGGACAGGCACTTTATCCATCAGGAAACCGAGGCCCAGGGATGTGTGGCAGCTCACCCAAGGGGGCACGGGGGTGCCAAGGCAGACACCTGTACGAAGGCAGCCTCCTCCAGCACCTGGACTCCCAGCTCGTCATTATAGGGAAGACAGAGTGAGGCAGCCGGGGCTCCGGGACACTCACTTAAGCCCCTGGCAAAGCAGGTGAGGCTGGATCTCTCGTAGGCATCCAGTATTTGCTTCTTATTCACCACAGTGTCCCCAGGAAATGCCATACACATTTCAGACACTCAGAAGATAGCCGCTGAATGGACATATGATGACCCCTTCTTGCCTCAAGCACCCCTCACACTCAACTTCCTGAAGTTGCTGCGAGCATTTGAGTTAGGCTTCCTGAGCTGTACTCAGGGGGCTGCGCTTGCAATTCCTGTGCCCCCATCCATGGCAGTGAAACTCTAATGTTGCCTTCCTTGTAGGCCTGAGAGCGGGCAGACTAGAGGGGGTTATTGAAATTCCCCTGCCCAGTCACACAAAACTCACAAAATGCAAGAGTAACAATTAATGGTGGCGTGATTGGCTTGAGGGGCGCCAAACTGACTGGAGGGGCAGACATGGTGGAGAAGAGGGTCTGCCAGGACTCTGTAGCCACGAGAGGTGAGAAGAAGCTAGAGGCGGTGGGCACGTCGAGATAACAGTGCACGTGGCTATATCCCCCAGTCTCCACAGCAGCTAGGGACGGCCACAGAAATGTGAAGTGAGCCTGCTGAGGGGCGCTTCCTGGATTAAAGGGGGCAGACACTCGGCTGGTACAATTTTTACCTCTTTTCCTCATTTCACACTTACCCTACTGCCAATTCGAATGCAGAGTCGTGTGCTAAACGAGTTCCAGCAGCTATCTTGGGGACATAAGCAAAAAAAGCCCTCTGTCTTCAAGTAAAGGTTAGCAACCCTCTGCCTCCAGGTTTCTCATTATTAGAAAAGTAAACCCTGATGTTTTTGAACCACTTAGGTCAGGTCTGTCACTAGCAGCTGGATCCAGTCCCCACCTAACACATCCTCCACGGTGGGCACCTCTGAGGTGGTCTCCGTCTTGTCGTGGCTCATCATTCCTCTTGGGAGGCCTTATTAATTTAGAAGAGTAAGTACTAACTCCTTGGCATATGTTTTTGGGTTTAAAAGTAAACAAAGGTTCTATTTATTACTGTGCTCAACTAAACAGCACATTAACATGTGCTGTTAAGGCCAGAAACTGCTTCCTGGTATCCACACTGTTGTGTAATTCCTCTCCTTCAGTCTGAGCTGAATCTGCTGACTCTCCTCTAACCAAGAATATGGCAAGATTGAAGGAGTATCACTTCTGAGATTAAGCTATAAAAGCCGGCAGCTTCTGTCTTGGTTGCCCTCACACTAGTTTCCTTGTCATGAGGCAGCCCCGTTGGGAGGCCTGCATGAAGGGGACCAAAGCCAGCCAACAGCCACACGTGTAAACTTGGAAGCAGACACCACCAGCCCCAGCTGAGTCATCCAATGAGATCGCAGCCCTAGCCCACAACTTCACCACAGCTTCATGAGAGAGCTTGAGCCGAAGATGTCCAGCTAAGCCATGTCCAGGACCTTGACCCACAGAGACTGTGATAATCAGTCTATTGTTTTAAGTTTGTTTTAGAAAACTAATATATCCTCCCAAAAAGCAATCTTCTTGGGTTACTATTTAAGTTAATGTCTATTCTCAAAGGCTTCCGTTGTGTGTCTTAGCCCAAACCATCCTCACTGAAATACTGACTCCTGAATAGTAGGTTTGGCATGAAGGTGGCACATGACAGGTGCTCAATAGATGGATGGGTGACTGAATGAATGAATGAACAAATGAATGAATGACAGAACCTGTACCTTGCTGAGCTGTTCTATAGCACCTGGGCCCTCTGTAAACATTGAACAAAGCACCTGGGTAATAACAAGGTGAAAATAAACAAGTGCATCAGATGAGCCAACAATGATTAGAGCCTTAGTAATTTCACTTTGTTGGCACTTCTAGGCTCAGCTCTGTGACTTTCTGAAGGTGAATTCCTCTTGAAAGGCCTTATTAAGATAGAAGAGTATATAAGAGCTTCCAACATTTATCTTTGGGTCGAAAAGCAAACAAAGCTTTATTTATTACTGTGCTCAACTAAAGAACATATTAGTATATGTGTGTAGGCCAGAATCTACAAGTCAAATGAACAGACTGATCGCCAAAGTCAAAACTTACCAGCTTCCCTTATAATTTATGAGCTGATGCAAAAGTAAGAACTGATTTCAGAATCAGCTTCAAGGGTCATGGAAATGATTGCAGCTGTTTGAGAGGCAATGAGGGATTGTCCTTTACTGTCCAGGAGACAAACAAGACTCTTATGTCAGTCCATCCAGTTTTCCATTTCGTTCTCCAAGATAGTTAAATGGTGGCCTGAGGCAAACTTATAACCCACAATGTGCTTTAGTCTAGAGCAAGTCTATTTAAAAGTGTTGTGCCAACCTGCGGTTGTTGGCCAAATTCTACTTTTGTTTTAGAGGGGTCAGAGCAAAAGGATTTTGCAAAACAAAGTAAATACGTTGGTTGGTGAGGTGGCTACGGGGGGAGGGAAAGGGTGGGTAAGAGAACAGGAGAATGGCAGGGAGGGCGCTGAGTGAGGGCTGCGTGTTCCACCTGATCCCCGTCACCCCCCCCCACCCCCAACCTCCAGAAAGGCAAGAAGGACACACTAAATGCAGGTCACATTGCAGCATTTGCTTACGGTGGGGACACAATCTCCTCAAAGGTTATTTACATAGCAAGGACATTTTTCTTAATCTACTCTCTAAAGCCAGTTTTAAATTTAAAAAACAATCTGTCTAGGCTTTTTGTATGATTTGCTTCAATGCACCGAGTGACGAACGATTACCCCTAGGGTATTGCAGGCACTCAGAGGAAATTCCACACATGAAGAGCCTTGGGACTTTCTCTGGTATTTTTTCTGGCAGCCACTTTGTGCCCTCTGTGCCCTCCGTGCCTGCACCCCCCACCCCCTCAGGGTAGGTAGCTATAGGTCTATAGAACAGGGCTCCCTCACCCCCCAAAAAGAACAGGGCTCCCATTCTTGATACAGTAACATCTCCTGTATTCCTTAGGAAGAATTTTATTCCTTGTAGCAACAGCCTAGAAACATAACTGGATTCTATTACTGGCCTCAGAGGAGAAGGGAAGTTCACAACATTACTCGAGGAAATAGTTAACATTGAGAAATAATCTCTTAAATGGGCCATCTGGTGGAAGACAAAATGCTCTGGGAGGCTGGGTTTGCTTGGCCCAATGTCTCTCTACTAACCACCCTGCTAGTCCATGAGGAAAAGGGGTGCTTCAATCACACAGCAGCCCATCGCTGCCAATGAGCAGAGTCCTGTTGTGGTACATTTCTAACCTCATCACTCTGGACCCATCAGCAGCTAGAAACCTCCAGCGAGAAGGACCGTCCCTTTCCTCAGGTCCGTTGGTCCGTTTACGTGACAACTTCATCCCTCGGAGAGCAAAGGACAATTCCCACGCTCCCCATGCACCGAAGTTCTTTCCCTGAAGAAGCCAAAGGCCTCCTTCAAAAGGCACTTATGGATTCTCCTGCTTCCCCAGGCCAAGGTGCTATGCCTGGGAACACAGCCAGGCCCGTAGCTAGAGGGAGGCGAGGGAAAGCCTGTGACACCCACCAGGAAAAAACATGGCTTAAAAAAAAATCACACACACACACATGGGTCAGAGAATAGCCGGTGTAGGTGAGGATGTGGAGAAATTGGAACCTTTGCGCAGTGTCGGTGGGAATGTAAAAAGGCGCAGCCCCTATGGAAAACTGTATGGCAGTTGCTCAAAAAATTAAAAATAGAGCTACTTTATGACCCAGCAATTTCCCTTCTGGGTATTTATCCAAAAGGATTGAAACATGATATTCAAAGAGATATTTGCCCCATGTAGCAGCTTTATTCATAATAGTCAAAAGATAGAAGCAATTCCAGTGTCCATGACAGATGACTGGATAAAGAAAATATGGTAAATATATACAATGGAGTATTGTTCAGCCTTAAAAGGAAAGAAAATTCTGACAGATCCTGCAACAAGGATGAACCTGGAGGACAATACGCTAGGTGAAATAAGCCAGCCACAAAAAGACAAATACTGTAGGCTCCACTGAGGCACCAAAAATAATCAGGATCACAGAGACAAACAGTAGAACTGTGGCGCCAGGGGCTGGGAGGAGGGGGAGTTAGCGTTGAAGGGGGCCAGGGTTTCAGTTTGGGATGATGGGGGAGTGCTGGAGATGATGGTGGTGATGGTTGCAGATCTATGTGAATGTGCCTGATGCCGCCGAACTGTACGTTCAAACATGGTTAATATGATAACTTTTATGTTATGTACATTTTGCCACAATTAAGTTTTTTAATCAAAAAAGGATAAAAAAGAAAAATCAGATCACATCTTGAGTCTTCAAAGAACGTTGGAGCGTGAGCAGGCTCCTTGGCTGGCCCCAGGCTCCAAGCTGACTCCACCTGGCAGAGCTGCTCTGGCGAAGTCGGCACCAGGACGTTTGGATGGTCCCGGTGCCTGACGGAGGAGAATTTCCAGGCATTTCCAAGGTCTGTATATGAACAGCATCCAGCCAGACCCTTTTACAATTCAGGATACCCAAACACACTCCACAATGGGTTTTTAAATGTGTCAGCTCTGGTATGTGAGTTGAAATTCAGGACTGTGCAAAAAAACATGATACTAAAACATGTCTCCTTGAAACTACTTGGAAAGGTGGTGCTCATTGGTTTCGGACAAAGTTTCAATCCCACTCATTTGAAATTGTCAGATCCCAGTTCTGTTGGAAAACTAGAGGATGATGAGTTTTATGACATGCAGTCCAGCTGCTCACTTGATGGGCGAGGAAGCCGAACCCATCTTGGCCCGGGTGACCCCATGGCCAGTGGTAGAGCCAAGACGTTCCTCTGGCTGTATCCTGAGCCCTGCGTGCCCATTCGTCAGGTTTCCCCAGCTGTCTTGAGTGGGTTGTGATGTGGGAGCCTGGGCTCACCTTACTTTTTATGTGAGGCCAGCATGGACATGGAGCAGGTCAGAGCCGGACTCTTCCTATGAATCCTCTCTCTTATGCAACCTCTAGTTTTCTGAGTTTTCTCTTTCTTGCTACCAAAAAGGCGAGACAAACCCAAAATCTGTCCCCCGCCTTTTTACAGCTTAAGCTACCAGCACACCAGATGACAGCATTTCACATGATGTTTACAGACTCACAGAACTGCACTGAACACAGAAATAACCGTTTTCCCACGACTACAGTGACTGACCACAGTGTCAACCCCAGGGAACAACGCTTGATGACACTTTACAATTTCAGCATTACTCTCACTTGGGGAAGATGAATTAGTGTTTCTGTAGTCAAGAGCCACCGTTTGAACATGGGGGTGACAGCAAGCCCAGTAGTTTTATGGTAACGGCTAAACCAGAGGAAGAACGTACCTCCAGTGTGGTGCAGCTGATGGTGGCAGGCACCGATCCTGCCCCTGCCATCATCGGTTCAGGTGGCCCTGAGCTGACCAACCTGCCTGGCCTCCTTTACAGGGTGAACGCATTCAGCAGGGCAATGGTTATTTAGTCTTGCCCAGAACACGTAAGATACCATGGGGGCAGAGCAGAGGGAGTGTGAGTCACAGAGGACCCACTGTAATCTCAAAGGCATGGGGGATCTGACAGGCAAGGCCATGCCATGGGGAGCAGGTCCTGACTGAGCCCAGGGAGAGAGGGGCTCCGTTCTGTCAAGACTCCTGTCCTGGGCAATGTTTCAGTGTATAAGCCCAGAAGCAAGACCTGCAAGAGACACAGCACCCTCCCCATGTCTTTAGCCTCTCTAAGAGTTGGGGTTCGTCCAGCAAGAAATGCGGGGAAGACACAGAATACCTGTTGATTGTAAAAGATATAATTGGGTATTTGATTTTTGAACCTGGGTATAAGTTGAATGGCATAAAATAATGTGCCTAAGGCTGTACGTAGATGGAACAAGCGTTGTAAGTCCAACTCAAAAACGTTTTAAGTGCTTGGAAAGGTTTTGCTTGTTAAGGAGCACTTAAGGAAGTAAAATATATTAGGTGTGTATATGCAACTTAAAATATGAAATTGTCAGAGTGAGATTATACCCAGGGGGTATAATTACAGGTTATACAACTAGATTAGTAAGTAGAATAACCATACTTATAAGTTGGACTCTAAATCTTTAGGAAACTAAGCTTTGAAGGCTTACTAATTCTAACATTTATTTTTCAACTCCAGTGTATCCTACCTGGTCTTCTCTATGCACACTTGCCACCCTCCAGGGTCCCAGTGGTGAGAGATTTTGTTGTAAAAAAAAAATAAATGGGGGGGGCAAATAAAAATAAAAATTAAAAAATGAATGAATAGGGAGTGAAGAACACATTCTCGGCAGGGGAGCCCAGGAGAGGAGGCGGCGGGTCCAGGCAGAGCGCTAGTCCCCGGCCCCTCGCGGGCTGTCGACACCCAGAGCAGAGGAGACTAAGGCCTGAGTTTGTTTCCTGGATTACTCGTAGTTTCACAAGAACTTGGTCCGTCTGTGTTTTAGGGGAAAAACCAAAACTCTTTTCAGGTTCCACTGGAGTTATGAAACCTAGGGGAGACTAAACAGTGCAAAGCTGGCACCAGTTCACAAAGGCTCCTCTGCCCCCAGAGAATCAGGCCCTACCGAAACCTGAGGGGGGGTGCGCAGGGGAGGCCGACTGAGACTCGGCCCTGTGCCCCCAACCCAGTCCCAGACAACAGGCCACGAAGCTGCTGCTGTGCAGTTAATTTACCTCTGCCTTGCTTGATTTAAAAAAAATTAAAACTAATACCGTTGTCATGAAAACAGCACAGGAAGTTCCTGGGAGCTTGTTCCTCCTCCCACACCTGCCAAGATGCAACTAAATTTCCTAGGACCTCAATCCACTCTCCATAAATAAAGATACCACCAGTCACTCAGACTTACACAGAGGAAGCATTAGCCATCTTACAGGAATGTGCTTGTTTAACCCTTGCACGTAAGGTGTGGTTAAGGAAACATTTCGTCAACCAAAATGTCGTACCCTTTTCACATGATGGAGCTGTGGCTAAAACAGCAGGCCCAGCCCCATGCAGCCTGGGGTGGCAATGGGTCAGTTCTTGATGGGAGGTGACAGGAAGGGATGTGGTTCTCATCCAGGCCAAGGGTTCTGAGAAGCAGGGCTGTCTCCACACCCCTTCTGCTGGGACCAGGAATGGTGGAGGACAGTGAGATGGGGGAGCCAGGGTCCCTGCATCACGGGAGAGGACAGAGCCTGACAGCCAGCGCGAGCGGTCAGCCGTTGGTACCCGGGGTTTGCTTGCCCAGGGCTGGAGTTCCTCTGTGTGGTGTCGTGTGTCTCACCTGTATGCTGTTGCTCTGTTTGGAGGAAGCCTGCCCTACCAGTGCAGGCTTTTATTCCCTTAGCGGCATTTGCATCACAGGAGGGTTCCTCAATGTACAAATGTCTGGGGGCAGGGCAGCCCTGCCCCATGCAATTAAAATATCATTCTGCTCAAACACAAACTGACTCCCACAGAGAACACGCTGCCCACACCGTGAATGTGTGTACTGATCAGCACAGAAGACTGGGAGGCCCAGAAGGCTTGCCCCTCCTCCTTGCCCCCAAAGTACCGAGGGGGCCCGTGGCTGATTTCCTCCACAGCCACCCCCTGGCTGCCCAGAGCACTGGAGCATCTGAAACACGGCGGGGTCTCTGCCAGGCTTTCCTTACAGGGCCTGTAGCACAGGCGCACTTCCATGAGCAAGGTATATTAAAAACGGCCAGCTGTGGAGCTGAGCTGCCATGAGTCGCTTCTTGTTGGTCAACAGGGAAGTCGAGGTTCCCAGGTTTTTCCTTCTAAAACTATCTGGGCACAAGGCACCTGGCCACAGGGGACTGGGAGCAAGTGGGAATGATGCCTCCTCCCTCCGCAGCCAGACATGGAGGCTGGTGTGGCTGGTGGGAGGGGAGAGGAAGAGAGAGCCTGAGAATGATTGACTCGAAGGTGACACACATCAGATTTTACAAAAACTCAAGGGAATCAGCTGGGACTAGTGGGATAAACCCAGGGAGGGAAACGGGTCTTAAAAATGGGTTTCTAAATCTGTGCTAATCATTTTACGTAAAAAGTCAGTGCTAGGCACGATAGGAATTCAAAATACGTTTTATCTAATGCGGGGGGGCGGTGCTTATTTTCTATCAAACAAAAAAGTGGTTCAAGTACAGGTAACCACTGCATTGAGGGCAGGCTGGTTGCTCAGTTCCAAATACTCTGCTAAAATACCGTTCAGCCTGGTGACAGACTGACGGGACTCCTGTCCCAGATAGAATCCCTCCGACAGTGTGCGGATTCACTCCACAGGCAGCCAGTTCGTAAGCTTCCCGTGTTCCTCCGCCTGCGGAGTCTGCTGTGTCCGGTTCTGCTGCCTCCAGAAAAGAGCATCGTGAACAAGGTGGTAGAGAGAGGGCACATCTGGCGAAGGAGCCCCTGCTGTCGCCAGCACTCCAAGCCAGCATGAGAAAGCCAAACCAGCCTTAAATTCCCAGGCCCTGGCTGACCATGCTCAGTGCAAAATCACAAAGCAAGGAGCTGGAGACACAGAAATGTGCTGTAAAGATAGAAGGGGAGAGTGTCACCGGCATTTCACATTCGTGGTCTAGAACAGCATTTCTGGGTTTCTCTAAGCCCAGGGGCATTCAGACCCCTGGAGGACCCCTGTGAAATGCAGGCTCTGATTCTGCAGGTCTCGGGATGGGAGCAGGGAGCCTAGGAGTCCGCATTTCTTACCTGCTCCCTGGGGCGCCACTGCTGGTGGTCCCAGGACTCCACTTTGGGTAACAAGGATCCAGAGCAATTCAGGGACCAAATGAGCTACAGACGAGAGGCACGGTGTCTGATCTGAGACTTGGGTCTGCAGAGAACCCGTGGCACCACTGAGCTCTGCTCGGGTCCCTGAGGCTGTCAAGGATTAAGCACACATGAACTCTATTCAAAACCCGTGCTACAGGCTTTTATTCATACCGGACATCACATGGGTAATACATTCAATCTGGAAATTTGAACATTTATTCTTGAAGTTTCTGTTTGAGTCTCAGTTACAGGAGTAACTTTTAAAAGCAAATGTCTGAAACACATTCTGATATCCAGGCACCAGCCGCGTCCTCTCTCACCACCGACCTCAGCAGGTGGGTGTGGGGTTTTTAAGTGATATTAACGTGCTGGACAGCACTCAAGTGCTCAAAGCTCGAGACCCCAAAATGAGTGTGATTATTTCATTCTTCATAAACCTGACAGCTGTTGAGTGCCGGCAACGGGAAATGTAGCAGAGACTACGGAGGAGGAGATTCAAGGACACTGAGTCCACTGAGGCGGGTCCCCAGACTCCTTTGTCTAATCCCTCAGTAGGCAGCTGCCTCCTTGAGTTACCTCAGAACTACAGGGGTGTGCTGTTCTCATTGTTCTTTATCCTCCAACTGCATCATATGCTCTTTAAGCTGAAAAGACTTCCAAAGAAAGCATGATTTATACTTTCTTTGCATAAAAGAAAAGTTAACAGTGCTGTTTCTTTGAATATCTGCTTTCTTTAGAATTTAAATTATGTTGTGATTTTTCTATCAAACTGCGCACCATGTTCTGAATTAAACAAAACAGAACATGTGGCCAAATGGGACGGAGCGGGCACAAGTCACACCGAGCTGGGGAACTGCTGGCCTGAACCCAGGAAGACGCAGCACGGTGCCCCGTTAGACCAAGGTGGGCTCAAAGTCCCCAGCTACCAGCTGGCTGCCTGACCTTGACTAACCATTTAAACTTGCTCAGAACCATATCCACTTCGTTGGGACGCCGTCACAATGGAATGCCACATGGTGCACTAAGTGCAGACGCCATGACAAGCCCTGAACACGGTAGTGGATGTCGCCGCTACCCATGAACTTCTCTGCCCTCAGGGTTTTCACCTGTTTGCAAATTGGCATTCTCCTCTGAAGCCCATCTTCCCAAAATAAGGAAAATGTCCCCTGCACCCCGGGTTCTTTCTGATGCTCATATCCTTCTTTTTCACCCAGGTGGGAGAAATTCATTTCTGTACCCAACGTTACATCAGTGCCATTATTTTATCCATTTTTCTCTTTTACGGTGCTTTTGGTGTCCTCATTAAGAAATCCTTGTCTTTGCCAAGATCATTAAGATAGCCTTATTTTTCTGTAAAAAAATGTCTTTGCCTTTCACATTTAAATTAACCATTTGTTGGAAACTGACTTTTAGCAGCATTAAACACCAATAGTAATTTGATGTTTAAGTATAATTGGAATACATAACGGAAACAGAGGCATGGAAATGTGGAACAGACTGGCAGTTGTCAGAGGGGAGTGGGGGTTGGGGGACTGGAAGGAAGAAAGTGAAGGGATTAAACAAAAAGAAAAAAATATATATACGCATGACACCTTGACACAGACAACAGTGTGGTGATATCCAGAGGGAAAGGGGGGCAGGGGTAGGTGGAGGTGGGCAAAGGAGGGGGGATGGGGGTGAAAAGAGGCTGCTTGGGGTGATGGGCGCATGACACAATGTGCAGAGGATGTTTCATTGGGTTGTACACTTGAAATCGGGATGGCTTTAAGAACCAATATCACCCCAATAAATTTGATTTTAAAAGTATAATTGGAATATTAATTTGGTAGTGTTTGCAGTAAGTTTTGTTTGTTTGTTTTTAAGTAGAAATTAGAAATTTAAAAAGTACTAATTTTCTGGGTGGAAAAAAACTATAAACCCTAAAATTATAATATTGTTCTATTTTAACCTGAAGAGAGTCAAGATATCAGAAAACAATGTTGCCATTTTGTGAGGCCAAAGAAAAGTCAATTTTCCATAATTATATACCGAGAGAGAGAATGCTTATATGAGGTGAATGAATTATGGCGACTACTTAAGACACACCCATCCACTCATTCATTATATTTTATTATAAATATAAATTTTCAAAAAATATATTTATAGAATATATTTATACTTGGTAGCTATACTGTAGTCATTATATTTATTTGTACATGCTTATATATTTATCCATATTTATTACATTAAATATATTTACATTGCTGTGCCCATGAAGGTACCAGATTGGCTGGGGGGAAACTGGGGAAATTCTAAAAAGGATTTGGCCAGACCAGAGACACTGTGGGATGTGTTAAACGATGTCACACAGGTGCAATACGCTTTACTCTCTGCCTCCAAGCATCGTCATTATTTCAAAGCAGTGTCTTTTAGGACACGGATGTGCCTAAAAAGTAGTGCACCAGAAAAGAAGTGAGGCCATTGTCTAGCATGAAAGACGCTGGCGTTTACGGTGTAGCCACGACATGGCCATGTAGCATCTGAGTCAGAGCCAGAACATCACAGGATGTCGCAGAGAGTGATGTAGACAGATGTGACAAAGCACAGCTTCTCCCACTGGGAACTAACTTCAGATGCTGGTTTTGTAGGGGGCCGAGCCGCTGAGTAGGAGAAGCAGCTTATTTATCCTCCTTTCAAATATGAAGAAAAATGAAATTGTGAAGTAACCCAATAGCCTTGGGTAAAAGACAAAATTGTATGGTGTCCGATTTATAGCACCGCAAATCACTTTTTATTCCAAGCTGTAAACACTGTCATCGGTGATCCTGGCAGGTTCATGTTAAAGCAAGTAAGTCTGCTGCCTGAGGGAGGGCTCAGGCCATGGTATCCATATCATAACGGCGTGGGCACGGCCAGAGGCAAGCGCATGTGCCCTGAGCACTACGTCCCCTGAACCAAATTCTGGCCTGCCAGAAACAGACAGAGCTGTCAGGGTATTCTGAAGCTTTTTCGAGTTTGTCTTTATTTCTGCCCAGGTCAAAGACTGATGGTATAGCCATATGTCCACATGGCCTGTGCGGACATTTGAGAGGATCCATATTTACCCCAAAATCAATTGAACCAAAACTCCTGGTTAAGAATCATGACCCAAAATACTCTTTCTTGCACTGGTCTTGAACATGACGAGTTTTGAACTAGAAAACTTTTTCCAGCGCCAGAATTACTAACTACTATATCAAGTACACAGAAATGTCAGCATGGGACAGGCAGGCTATGTGATTCTGACAAAAGTCATGCCCACGTGGGGATCACAAAACTCTGTTTTGCTCCACTATCCATGCTGAAAACACCTACTCAGTACCCAGCTTTTGTTCAGTTAGAATGGATTCTAAGCCTCTCTTCCTCATCACAGCATATATGACTTGCTTCTCTTAACTCCAGGCTAGGAATAATAAAACTGAGACCTGTGCTCCAGGGAGGACACTCACGTTGCGTGCAGCTGTCACAGCTGCCGCACCAGGGTGCCGGCCATAGTTAGAAGGCAGGTGAGTTGGTCCATGGCCCCTTTCACACAGCAGTTCAGGTCCCGGCCCTCTGCTGCTTTTTAGCAGGGGAGTCGGAATCCACCACCAAACTCTCATGGGGCCGGCCCCCAGCAGGACAGAGGATCACCTGTTCTTGGCTGGTTTCTTGATGACATGAAGTAGAGGATGAGTGAAAGCTGCCAAACCCCCTTGCTCTTCACTGCGGTGTCAGTGGAAAGACCCCACCCTGCCTTGCAGACCTTCCATAACCTGCAGGATCTTAGCATCCCTCTGTCTTCTGCAGGGGGACCCTAAATGGCAGCAAATGCCCCCCTAAATGGCAGCAAATGCCCCACTTAAAATTCTAGGAGTGTTAAAATTAAAAAACTGTGTTAGTGAACTCAGCACCCATTTGCTTTCTGTCCAGCATAAGGAAGAGGCGCAGTTCCAGACTTCAACCTGAGCCCTGGATAGGGGCAGTGTAAACAAGGTACAACAAGGAATGTGGAAACTGCCACAGGACTGACACTGTGCCAAAAGGCTTCCAGCTACAATGGAGAATTAAATTTGATTTTTTCAGTGGGGAAGGGCAACAAAACCTTAAAATTAGAGGACTCGAGCAACACGAGACGGCCCAAGTGCAGGTCCCCGCGCAGCGCCAGTGCAGAGGAAGCAGTGCTATTTACTGAGTGCCAAAGCACGTTGAGGACAGAGGGTCACTTTTCCCAGACACTTTGCCTCTCATGGGTAGGCTACCTGGAAGCGGAGCAGCCAGCTGGCTACCTTGTCCTTCTCTCCAGCTCTTCACTAAGTCTCAGCCCATCTCAACATGGCGGGTGAGGGGAGACATGTCAACAGACCGTTTCCCAAACGTGGGTCATCTGACTTTTAATTGTGGTTGCATTTGCTTTTATCACTCTTGGAAAAATCTTGCCCTTCCTGCACTGCAGTTGAAAATACTAGGTTGTTTCAATTCCCATTGAAAACACAAGCTGTGGTACGTCAGAGAAAAAGGAAATAAAAGTCGCTGACACTCTGTTTTGCAAGGACAAATAAATTTGCCCCAGAAATGGCGTGTTTGCCACCAATCTCATTAAAAGCACCATGAGATTATACGGAAAAATTAATACAAGCTGTTGGTTATCAGCTACGTCATTTCAGCTCTCAAAAGCAGGTCTTGCTTGTCAGTTTGCTGCTGGGGGCAAGGACAGGCGTTAACAAAGAAAGTCACATTCAATTAGAAACCATCACCAGGGCTGGTATTTGTGGTTACTGTGCACGGATCAGCTTGAAGAACAACCACGCCACTACTTATGGGTTTGAACTTGAAAGCAAGGGCACTTTTGGTAGCAAAGGGATCAAGTCCTCTCTCTAATGTGCCAATAAGAAGAGCTGTTTGCCTGGAACATTTGGAAGCTGAGGCTTCATGTTACTGAGTGTGCTCAGGAGATAGAGGATGGAATAATTATTTTACAAGTGCTTTGGAAATACTCATCTATCGACATGGGGTAGTTGCATCTGCAAGTGCCAGTGCCAGCGATGCCTCCTGCTGTCCCCATGCTCAGAGCCTCTCCCAGGTGACGACTGCCGCTCTGATGACCCACACATTTCTTTTGCAACCTCTATCCGATAATTGCTCACTGAGCAATAGGTACGTGCCCAGCACCACTCGAGTTCCTGGGACTAAGTAGTGAGCAAGAACATCAAACAGCAGCAACCAAGTTCAGTCGCATTTCATTGGTAAACAAATTTGATTCGGTTTCCAGACTTCAGAGATTGATCAATTGGTGCGTGAGTTATCTCTGAATTAAGTTCATCCAACACTTTTCAAGAGGAGCCCATCTTCCAACTCTTCTACACCAGTACAATAGCTGATGTAAGTGCTCATTTGCTCCCCTTAGACCAACCCTGACTCAAACCCACAAACCAGACAGCAGGGGAGGACCAGAGCCCGCTGTAGGCGCTGGCCTCAGGGCCTTTGCGACCGCTGCTCTGCCTGGAGCTCTCCGCCCCCAGTAATCTCAGTACATCATTTTCTCGCTTCCTTCAGGTTTTACTCAAAAGTCACTTTATTCTGGGTGAGGCCTTCTTTGGCCGCCCATTCTAAAATTATACCATCCCCCAACCCCACTTCTTCACCCGTTCCCTGCTTTACTTTCATCCCTTTTCATGTCTACATTCTACATTTTATGTGTTGTGTTTATTTCTTCCTCCCTCACTAGACCGTCGGCTCCCTGATGACAGGGCTCTGGGTCTGTGCCTGGAAGAGGGGCTTGTACACAGCTGGTGCTCAGTAGGTGTTTGCTGAGTGAATGCCCAGCATGAATGAACGAAAGCCCGAAGTATTTCTAGTGATCTTTCAACTTTGCCTCTCTTCCCTTTACTGTATACAGATGAAGCTTCTTATCACAAGCACAGAACATTTTCATTCTGTTTCCTGCTCATTTTTATAAAATAATAGAAGCAAAATGCCATAAGCCATTCAAAAAGTTGCACTAACATGGCTTGGAAGACATCTTCGAAGCTGGACTTCGATGACCTGGGGGCAACAGGGTCATGAAAGTTTTTGTCAAGCAGTTTACAAAAGGGTAGATTTTGTTCCTAATGCAGGACCCAATATATTAATAACCAAGGTTATTCAAGGGTACTTATTTTAAAAGGTGCACATTTTTAAAGGAATAAATAAAAGTCCAGGAGGGTCTGCACCTGTTTAGCCTTGGTTGACGTGTCATTCCTGCTAGAACTATGTCCCTGGTGGGAGGGGAGATGTAATTTGTCATATCATATTCACCATAGCACTTTACACACAACTCCGCTATAGTAAATGTCCAAAACAGAAGTGTTGTTGAAATGACTCAACCGTGGACTTTGCTTCTTAATCCTTTCCGGGCTGTGAATTCTAGGCCCCGCAGCCAGGACTGATGCCCTCGGTCCTGTGGCAGTCCTTGCCCGGTACTGAGAAGCAGTGGAACAGTCACAGGCCTAGGGAAAGGACAGCCAGGGGCCAGTCACCTGACCAGCCAGATGGGTGCATCTGAAAAGACCTGGGGACCAATTCAGCCCCAGCCCGCGGCGCCCCAGCCAGCCCTTCCCTCGCAGCCCTGAGCCTGGCTGTACCCACTGGTCTCTCTCGTTGTGCTGTTTGCTCTGGACTGTGGCCTTTGCCCTGGCTCTGACTCATGCATCCGCAAGGAACACAAACTCCTTTCCCTGAAAATGTGTCTGTGGGTGGCAGGTAACCAGGTTGGCAGAGGCTTCGCTCCCCGAGTCAGGGCTCCGTCACCCCGGCAGCTAACAGGGGGAAGGGGCTCAAGGCTGCTTCTTTCTTATCTGAGCTGGTCTCTGGGGCACCTGCGGCAGGAATGGGTCCTCAGTGCTCATCTCTGCCAGCCTTGGCCCTTCGCTCTGAGCTCTTGAGTTGTCACTCTGTCAGTGATATAGGAACCAGGAGGGCCAACCAGTGACACGTCCAAGCGGTCACAACCACTTTCCCCCAATGGTCCAAGAAGAAGCAAGAATAAGTCTCTTGGGCTGAGAGGTCTTAAGGATGATCCGGTAACACAGCCTTCAGATCCTGCCTCTGGCTTGGGCCTGGGGAGACCATGCCTCTCACCAGAGACCGTGAAGTCAGGGACAGAGCCACGGGAAACAGCTCCGTTTACATCCAGGGAGGATCTGTTCAGGTGGTCTCTGTGGGCCACAGGTTCTAGAAGCCCTTGGGGGTATTTTGTGGATGTTCCCTGGAATGAGTTGGTCAAAACTCCACCTGCAGAGGGAGAAGAGACCTTGTCTGGCACCTCCGAGTCAGAGATAAGACCTCTGGAAAGGGGGTGGATTCCAAGGCCATGGAGTGCCTACGGCCTGTGGCACTCTGGTGGGGCAGTCACAGGATAGCGCTTGTCCCAGAGCATCCTGCAAACACAAGCCACGACAACAAACGTGATTGCTTTGGACAGAGATCCAGCATGTCATCACTGCTATGGACACGTGTGAGGGGCCGGTGGCCACCGCGCAGAGTGGATTCTGGCGTGGTTTCTAAGGGGCGAGCTAGTCAATTACTACCATAATTAGAGAGAGAGACCTAGATGCATCCAGTTGAAAGAAAAACATTCACAGCTAGGAGAGTGGAAAACGTCTTTGCTTGCTCATTCCAGACAAACCATGCCCCCGAGATGGGACAGGGGGCCTGAGCCACTCCCTACTCGGGACCGGGAAGTGAGGGTTAAACTGCTGCGAGGCTGGGGCTCAGTTCTCTGCTGTGATTCGGAAAGCGGCTTTCTGTCCCATTTCGCTTTGTGCAGCATCCTCGGCAAGCTTTTTAAAACTCTCCCTGGCTTAAAACCTGAGAAAACTGGGCGATGAATATCCATAGCCGGGAAATTTGCCACCGCCTCTGGACTTGCCCTCCCCTCCCAGGTCTGTGCCTGGGGCTGGACTAACCTTGACCTGGAGCTGGAGTAACCTTGACAGAGGCCGAGGGCTGGAGAGCGGCTCTCTGTCGCACCCCAAATGCCGTAGGTGTGCCGTGTTTTCTCAGCACACCCATTTTAGGTTGGTGTGGTATTAAACTTTTCTGCCAGTAAGTAGAAAACACAATTTTTGTAAAAACTGAGAAACAACTTGCAGGCGAGAGCAGATATTTCAGAAATGAGTCAGAATCATGTTTTGCTAGAAGAACGCTAATGAAACACAGGCTATATATTCATGAAACTGATAACACACCCTCGGAAAGAAAATGACTCTTATTAGACATCTGAACTTGAGCAAAACATTCATGTCATTGATTAAAACATAATGGACTGGCTCTTGCTCCAGAAGCAAACTTGAGCTTTAACGTAACTACAGAGGGAAGATGATTCTTTGGGTGACCCTCAGAGAGCATATCTTTCTGATCATCTGAAACAGTTCATTCACCTCTGAAATTCACTGTAAACCCTGGGGAAGAAGCTTCTCAGAAGTATCTGACCCAGTAAGCAAAGCCAACGCCCCTTCCACACCACGACCTCACACCTGGGGACCCACAGAAACGCAGTGTTGAGGTATCTGTGACCGCCAGAGAAGGAAGGGTGCACTGCCACCCTAGGGCCTATGAAAAATCAAACTAGTTAGTAAGCTTGAGCATGACAATAATGGACTTCTCAATTCCTGACTGTTATAAATTAATTGAACGGTTGCTTATTTGCAATTCAGATCAGCTACCTGGGGCATTTCTGTAGACAGCGCCCCCCTGTCTGGGGAGTGGTCCACTGCTGTGATCTGGATGTCAGATGCAGTGGAGGCCCTCAGATGTGCTCGCTTTCAAAGACGTGGCATGGCAGGCACTTGCCCTTCGAGTTGTTGCTCTGAGAGTGGTCCTGCTCTTGATCTTACCTTCATTGTTCTTGAGGGTTTTCTGCCGCCATGAATGGTGATGGTTCAGGTGAAAGAGGGTCAGATGGACAAAAATCTAGAGAGAGGGCAAGTGCATTCACAAAACTGTGCCCAGAAGTCTGGGTCAGAGGTGGATGCAACTCCTTCCAGACTCCAGCGGCGTGAAGGCTGAGCAGCTCGGGCCAAACGGACAGCAAGTCATTGAAAACCAAGGGTATAGGAGGGGTATGAATGCTGCGGGTTTTCTTTTTTAAAACCTTATGAATTGATTTGATTTTCCTTAAAATCATAATCATTCTGATTGTGTTTAAGAAAAACAAGAGTTCTTCTATTTTAGAGATTCACACTGAAATATTTACAGATAAAATGATACAGTGTTTGACATTTGCTTTTTAAAAAGTCCAGAGGGTGGCAAGATGGGGCTGCTAATGAAATGAAATTGACCGTAAGTTGATCATTGTTGAAGCCAGGTGATGGATATATGGGAGTTCATAACAAGAGAGTCTCTCCGTTTCTGTATATGTTTGAGATTTTGTATGACACAAAGTTAAAAATTAAATGTTGTAAGAGATAATGATGGTCTTCCTCTATCTTATCAGGCAGTTATCTAGTTTAAGACTCAGCTTCCTTTAACTCTTTAAATTTGTTGGCAGATATCTAAATCAGGAGGTTTTGGCTTGCAAAAAAGAAACCACAGTTCACAGCCTTCTGTTCTCCTCTCCTCTTCCTTCCCCTCCCCTCCCCTCCCCTCCTGTTCCCTCTCCTTCCCCTTCCTCTCCTCCCTCCTCCTCTCTTTTCAACTCTGCTTTCTTCCCAGGGATTTCAGGATATGGTCACATGACACAGTGTCTCCCATTCAGCAGATGTCAACCTCACCACCCAGACCCTCGTTCAAGGAGCCCCTGAGGACACACTGCCAAATGAAGCAACCAGGCCACCCCCCCCACCTTCAAAATCACCCTTTAAAAAAAAGAATCACAAAGCTTGACCATTGACAATCTACAAAATCTTTTCAAATTCTTGAATGAGAAAATAAACCATGGTGCTACTGAGGGACACACGAAGAGCTCTCCTGTTTCTGCCACCTGCCCACACTGACCATCCCTCCTTCCTTGAAGGCAGGACAGGTGGAGTCTGGGCACAGCAGGTGACCCAAGTGTGAGAAAAATTGAACTGAACTCCTGCCAGTTACATAGGCCATCTGGGTTCTCTGCAGCACCTTCGTATGCCTACTGAATTCTTCCCACTGTCAAAGGCAGGTCCCTAAAACAAATGGACATGGAAGAGAATCTATTAATTAAATCAAGAAAACACTTAAATCTACTCACTGAATTAAGAAAACTAAAACAAACTATTCCTGAAGGATCAAACTCTCCATAATGAAGAGGCAGTCACCTTTGCCTGGGAAAAGGATGGCGTCACTTTAAAATATTTGTCCCAGTTTTAATACCCTTGTAGATAGACAAGATGCTTTGCTAGAAACTAGACGATGTCTGCTCGGTCAGTGTAATGGGGTGGGTAGGGGAGGGTGGCTTGATGCAACAACAAGGGAGGAAAATTTAATGACCAACTGAGGTGAAAACGACTTTGGCCATGCCAGGGACCCCACCTCCTGAGCTCTGTGCTCAACTGCCCTGTTCTGAAAATACCGTGAACTCTACTGTGAGTTCTGGGGTTATCTGGGTGACTTCAGACAGCTTACCCAACTTCTCCAAGCACCAGAGTCCCCATGTATGTATGTAACACGGGAACACTAACAGGGCCTCCTTCATCGGGTGGTTGGAAGGATTAAGTGATTAACACATTCGAAGGCCTGAAACTAGGCTGGGGACTAGTCAGTGCTCAAAAAAGCAAGACTACATTGTCATTAGTTTTCAAATAGGAAGAAAATTGACTAAGTCCTATGTGTTCACTCCCAAGAGTACAGATGAAACCCACACAAGCACATGGGATATGTCAGGTATACACTACATGATAACCCAACTGCAACAGTTACAGTGCATCTCCTGCATGTGCTCCCAGAGAACATGTGAGCGCAGGGTGTCACTCGCCTACCCTGACCGCTTCATTCCTCCCTCTGAGTGAAGTGCCTGGGTCCCGCTCCTGTGCACCGTGTCCAAATAATCTCCTGAAAGATTAGCCCTGTGTCACCTTCTGCTCAAATACCTTAGTGACCCTCCTTTGTCTGCCATCCCAGATCTGCCCCCACTCCCTTTATACCTCTGGAAGCCCTATCCCAGGGGCCTTAAGATCTAATTGATTAACAAGGTTTTCTCTGACTTTTCACATCCCTTTCTCTTTTGAAGCCCCTGTTAAAGCCCCAGCCAGTCCTCTGGTCTCAATGCAGAGGACCCTTCTCAGGGCCTGTGCAGCTCGCTCAGCCCCACAGGGGCAGCCTCCTCCTCCCTCCCAGGGGTCACGCCGTGAGCATCTGAAGTGAACCACATCCACTAGAAAACAGGTGACCAAATGCTGACGACGAAGGTCAGACTTCACACACATAACTAATAAAGGCCACCCTGCCAACTCTTGATTAAATAACCAACCACCTGGCACAGCACCTTACTCAGGGAGGGCGCCCAATAAAATATATTTTTTCTATGTGACAACAGGTATGTTTCCTTAAGGTGTTTCTTTCCCCTTTCCAGAAAGTCTTGTAAGCTGGGCCACTCTGTGGACTTCGGGGCAGTCCAGTGAGCCCTCCAGACCCAGTGGTCTGGAAATGGACAGGACCAGGTCAGCCCAACCCAACCAACACCCACTATGTCCCAAGGGCTGAGTGAGCTCAGAGACCCTAACGTGCAGCCCTGGAATCCTCAGGCTCCTCTGGCTTTTTCAACTGTCAACCTGGGACCTGGGAGGTGGGGGAACCTTTTGAGAAGGAAATCCAAATTCGGTTAACCATGTATTTACCCAGAAGAAAGTGAGGTAAACCAAGAGAGCCCAAGTTGCTTTCAGCAGACAAGTTTAAGGTTTGCTTCCACCCAGACTGTCGTCAGCAGGAGAGGATGAGGTCATTATAGAAAATTCTCAAAATGAAATAATTATTTTCTGCACATCCGAATGACAATGTGACATGTGTGCTCTGCTAGAAATATGTGCATTGTGGGAAGCCCAGTATATGGAAGGAGTTTAATTCATGCTGCTGATCTAATAAATGTTTGCCATGGATGTGCTGGGAAGCTCACTCATAGAAACACTCCCACCGACAGGAGTGTGTGCCGGACAGAGCCACAATGACATGAGACTGAGGAGTAAGAGAAAGACACCTGACTGTAGCCCAGAGACCCAGTTTTCCCAGGCTCAGTCGTAGCACTGGGCAGCTGTGGAATCTCTATTGAATTGTTAAACCGATTAGGGATTCTATTTCTTTCCTTAACATGTGGGAATTGGTTAAGACAATTTCTAAGATTTCTCCATTAATTAGTAACAACAATAATGTCAGTAGTCCTGGCTGGTGTGGTTCAGGGGATTGAGTGCTGGCCTGCAAACCAAAGGGTCTCCAGTTTGATACTCAGCTGGGGCACATACCTGGGTTGTGGGCCAGGTCCCCAGTAGGGGGCGTGTGAGAGGTAGCCACACAGTGGGGTTTCTCTCTCTTTCTCCCTCCCTTCCCCTCTCTCTAAAAATAAATAAATAAAATCTCTTTAAAAATTAAAAAGATATGTCAGTAAACACGGGTGGTTACTGAGCATTTACTAGCTGCCAACCACTGCATTATTTGCCTGTATAGCCCCAATTCACCCTTCAAATAATCTTATGGAGGAAGTAAAACTATTACCTTCTGCATAAGATATGGCGGTTGTTTACATTTAAAAATTCCAAAAATTTACATATTATTACAAATTATAAATTTTAGTGGTAATATAAAATGCATATGCAGCTAAGAACTAGAAAGTATAGTTAAAGAGATGCCATTTATAATAGTTTCAGAGAGTTGATATATTTCCTGAAAATAAATCTAGCAATAGGTGTGCAAGACCTCTAAAAGGAAAAGTATCAAAGTTTATTAAGAGATATTAAAAAAGCCTAAATAAATGGAGAGACACACCATGTTCATGGATAATATGATTTAATATTATAATGTGAGCTATACAGTGAGTGTAATTCCTATTGAAGTCCCAATATGTTTCTTTAATAAAATTTGAGAAGATGATTCTAAACTTATTTGAAAGATTCAACAAAATAAACCATGTTGTTTCTATAAAACAAGTGAAGGGGAACTGATCTTACCAGAAATCTGGCCTTTAGTGAAGCTGGAGTAATCAAAATCACTGTAATATTGGTTTATAGGCAGAAAAAAAGTTGACCATGGAATATGAACGAGATTCCAGAAGACAACTCACACATATAAAGAATTTTGGTAGATCACAGAAGATAAAGGAAGTCAGTGAGAAGAGCAGAGATTGATCAATAAATAGCGCTGGTAAAAAAAAAAAAGTTATCCATGTTGAGGCGAGGAAATGGTTATCGGCTTCAAACTAAATCTAGAAAATAACCTCAGATTGTTAGGGAGTTATATATTAAAAAAATTTAGGATTCATTGATAATACAGGTGGCTATCTTTTGTACCTTCTGATAGTTAAAGATTTTCTTAGACAAGCACATAAAATTGATTGTAAAATGATAAGTTTACCTATATCAAAATCAAGAACTTTTGTTCACCAAAAGATCCCTTTAAAATGTGAAAAATTAGATAGAAACTGGAATAAGAGATTCATAACATCAACCACAAAGCTTTAATATCAATAATATACATAAAACTCTACAAATCAATTTTTTTAAAGCACAAACAACCCAGGGTAATAATGAGGGAAAGACATCAAGACATATTTCACTGAAGAAAAAACACAGATGCCCAATGAATCTATGAAGAGATTCACAACGAAAAATGCAAATCAAGATCACAGTGTGATAACGTTTTATACCCACTCAATTAGCAGAAAGTAAAATGTATAACACTATTAAATGTTGGGGAGGATGAGTTGCAAAGCATTATAGATCAGTGCAAATTCTTTAGAAAAGGGTTTGACATTTTCTCCTAAAGTTGTACTTTCACATGGCGTCTGTCATGATTTCCTTTCAGAGTTGAGAGCCAAGAAAAACTCTTACACTTGTATAACCACAGACACATGCAAGAATGATTAGATAACCCTGATCTAGCTAGCATACATCTGGACCCTTCCTTCCCCGGTGCCCCTCAGTGGGACAGTGGCCGACTTCATGGTAGAATATCCATTCCCTGTGCTGCTTCAGTCAGAACAAGTGAATTACAGTGACACTGGATGGATCCTAGCAATATAACATTAACTGAAAAAAGTAGATATGTAGTATACCATTGTTACAAAATTAAAACAATTAAGACATATATACACACACATATATCATACACATATATACATAATACAATTAAGATATACATATGTACAATTAAGATATATATACATATACATATACATAAGATATATGTGTATATATATATATATACACACACAAGTATATATCTTCTAGAAATATATACAGAAGCATAAAATCAAATAAAGACTCAGTGAGCTCAGGAGTGGAGAGAAGGGATGGATGAGATATTGGGGACCATGCGGCGTGATACAGTTTATAGTCATAGCTTTCATTTTGGGTGGTAGATCTATGGGTGTTCATTACGCAATTGAAGGAACTAGTTGCATAGCTAAATAAATGACAAAACCAAACACAAATCAGAGGTGGGGACCGTTAAACCAAGGATAGCAATTAACCTAATTTTTGAACTCTGAGGAGTGGGCAGCAGGGCACCCTATGGAGCAAACGCTGTTACTATGTGCATGTTACAGGCAAGGAAGTGGAGGCTCAGACCGATTAAGCGACTTGCCCCAGGCCGCATAGCTAATAAACAGCAGAGTGGGGACCCCAAGACCAGGCATTGGTGATGCCCACGTAATCAATAGGCAGCCAGGAGCCCACGTGTTTTTATATGTGGCCTGTTGATGAGAAGAAGAAACCCCATGGTGTCTGTGAGGGGTGAGTCTCATTGTAAACCTGGATCATTTATTCCCACATCAGCTCCTGAGGTAATTCCTTCGTGATCATGACCTGGAGGTCCTGGAACTCCCATGAGCTGATGTCCCCACCTCCACCCACCCCCACATTCTCAAGAGTGTCTTTTGGTATCTTTTCAAATCATTTTCATATTTTTTTTTCTGAGTAGTTTCATTTTCTAGCCCTGTTACTTCAGAACTCATTCATCGGGCACATGTGAAAGAAATGCTGCTCTACACTGACTAAGCATATGAGTAAGTCTGTATTTTAATAGCACCCTGTAGGAGGTTTCTTTATAAATGAATGGGAAGGTGGGGGAATGCTTGCAAACTGCCCACAGACAGGAGCTAACCCTGTAAAAGCATGCTAATGCAGAACTACTCTTCAGTTTCAGGGTTAGCTCTGTTTTGTAATATCTTTTGCAAAAAATAAAAATCAACAAGTAATCTTTTTACATTGCAACTCTTAGTAATGCCTACTGTTCAAGGAGGGGAGCTTTGTGGAGCACATGTACAGACAGCAAATTCAGTGGAGCCCATTCTGGCCTGAAGTGTTTGTGCAACTAACAGAAACATTCATCTCCACTGGCCGTGGTGACTGGTCTGTGTTTAAGCACCATTACTTGGCATTGCCCTGAGTTGCAAAATTACCAAATGACTTCCAAAGAGACTGGGCAGTGATTGAATGCATGAGGGGCCGTATGCAGCATTGTCCTGGGAAGGAGGGGTTAGCATGGCCAAGTGCTGTTAACCGTGTGCTCTCTGTCCCAAGCTGGCACTCAACCTTTCCCCCGTCCCAGAGGCTGACTCTCTAGAGGGCAGCACTCAGCATCTGCTGTAGAGTATATGTGTCTGAACAATGTGGGGCCTCCAGCAGGAGGCCGAGGGGTGTTGTGCTGGAGTTGGGTTAGCTCCTATCTAAGTGCTCATTAGGCACTTTGTAGCCTCAGAAAATCCCAAACTCCTTTGTCCAAGAGGTGGCATCCCTCTCACGGGGATGGGGCAGGGTCTGCAGTCTGCTGCCATGCCACACCCTGCCCTGGTAGAGATCTGACTTACCACCTGCGAAAACTTTAATATCTATATCTCGCTCTTAGACTTCCCTGGCCCCAAGGACACAAAAGTCCTACACTCCCAGCTAGTGGTCATTTTCCTGGCAGTGGCCCTATGGCCAGGGCTGCCTGAGTCTTCCCAGGCAATCCCAGTGCCAAGGGGTCTGCCAAGACTCCTCCAGGGCCTTCATCCCCATTCTTCTCCTCCTTTCCCCTGCAGACCCTGGCTGCCCCTTCTGCCTGAGCTTCTGCAGGCCACCATGCCAGGGACTGCCCAGGTGAGGGCCAAGGGGGTGAGGGGTAGAGGCGCTGCCGCCGTCTCCCATGGCCCCATGGGGAGCAAGGTAGGGTGGGCCCCAGCCAAGGGCAGCCTCTTACGGGGGGGAGGGGTTCCTCAGGAGACTTTCTCTATATTATGGGCTGAAGGTTTTGCCCCCCTCCCCCTGCCAAAATTCAGATGTTGAAGCCCTAACCCTCGATGTGGTACTAGGGGTGCGGCCTTGGAGGGGTGATAAGGTTTAGAGGAGTTCATAAGGTTGGAGCCCTCATGATGGGATTAGTGCCCTTATAAGAAAAGGAAGAGATTCGAGGTGATGCTCTCCGCGCCACGTGAGGACACAGCAATAAGGTGGCCGACTACAAACCACAATGAGGAATACATGTCCTCCTTGTTGAAGCTGCCTATGCTTTTTGGTTAGAGCAGCCTGAGTGGACTGAGGTATCTAACACACCCCTGGCCCGTGGAGCAAGCTGCATGGTTCCCGGAAGAGGCTGTGCACTCGGCCACGTGGAGCAGAATGACAGAGGTGCATGCTGCCCTCTGCCCAGATGGCCACAGCAGAGATGCTCTGGTCACAGTGTCAGGGGATTTTCTACAGGTCTCCTTCTTGCTTTCTAAGTAGGCCTGGTTTCCACAGTGGAACTCTGTCCCTCTTCCCTTATTTGTTTTAATTAGCTGGTTTTAGAATTGCAACTGCATAATTACTCCAGATATTCAGGAGCTCAGAAGTGTATAAGTGAAAAGTCACACTCCCTTCATCCTGTCCAATCCACGGACCCAAGAGTGCCCACAGGCAGCAGATCAGTGGTGTCATCCCAGGCATCTTCCATGAGCACCCAGTGGGTGCAGCTGCGGCTGGCGGTATGGCAATGGGGTCAGTGGACAGACCCATCAACCCCTCTCTTGAAAGAGCTGACAGTGTGCACTCCCTCCTCTGGACACTGGTTCCTCACGGGGGTATTAATCCAACTTCAGGAAGTGCCAGGGGATGGTCAGCCCTGGGAGGTGGGACTCTAACGATGCCCCGCTGGACAGGCTGTAGGAGCCCTCTGTTACGTCTTACATTGACTGCTCGGTAATGGGGCGGGGCTCTCACTGGATCTTTAATGCTACCTTCAATTTCAGCATCACCTCAAATATTTCTTAGGATGCTTGTCCTAAAAATAGCAGACTGGTATTTCCTGGTACTTTGGGGTCTTTTAGTGACATTTATCTCACCTGATTTTCACCTCAAAGTTACTGATGGTGGGTGTACTCTTTTTTTTTTACACTAACACTAGACTCCTCCCTTGAATAATTAGATGATCTTGCATCAGATATACCATTTGTTTTAAAGACTCTAACACGGCAAACATTACAGTGACTGCATAGTAATCAGTAAACCCAGAAGAGTTGAGAAGAACGTAGAAAGCGCAGTTCCCACCAGAAGCCCAGGATGGTGGCATCTCTGTCCACCCTCCCAGCTGCTGGAACAGAGAATAGTTTACTCCAGCCTCTCCACGTGCACCCCCTCAACTTTGAAATTATGTTAACTTTGCTTTCAGCTAGAGAAACTTGGCATTAATTCAAAAGTTTCCAATCCCCCTGATTCCAATTTCTATAAAACTGACTACACTGGTTAGGCTGCGGGCTGCACTCCACTCTCGGTTGTTACAAGATCTGCAAAAGCAAGCAGTGTGGCCCCTCACCAACTACAATGATGGTAAGCTAGGCGGCTCCACTGGAGTCCCCCAGTCCCGCCCCCAAAAGCTGCCGGTCCCGCCAGGCCTGCCAGTCCTCGTTGTATCCAGGCAAACCTGGAGGCCCAGCCCACTCAAGCCAGAGTTGCGGGATTCCTCTGAGTGGGCTGGGGTGTTTGAAAGCTGCGTCCCACATGGGGAATAGTCCCAGGTTTGCTTCTCTCTTGGATCTACACAGTTGGAACCTGCGCCAGGGGCGAGGCGATGGTCCCGAGTGCTCTCCGCTGTGAATGCTTCCAATCTGGAGTCGGTGGCCCCATGAACCCGACCGTCAGTCCAGAGCCCGCCAGCCCTTCTGCTTTCCCCAGCGCTCTGGAGGGCCAGCACACTGGGTGCTTCATTGCTGCTGGTGCTGCACCTGCCACCTGGTCAGGTTTAGCTGTGCACATAGCAGGCATTTGGTTAGGAGACCCTCCACCACCCTGGGCAGGAAAACAGCCCCCAGAGTTGTCCTGGTTGCTTCCCAGGCCTTGCCTTGTACCCGCCAGGCGAAAGCTATAGGATGGGTCCTGCCTGAGTCTCCCTGTCCCTGAGCCTTCCCCATCACACTCAAAAAGCAACTCCAATTTTGGCCCTCCCTTGGTTCCAGGCCCCTGAGGGTTTAATTCTTCCTCTTTGTTTAATGTTCTCATCTTCATCTGTGTCTTTCCCCTAAAACTTTCTGCAAATAACTATCAGAGAAACTCTTTGGTGTGAATGGCACCCCTTCAGGAGTCAGCTCTCCAGCCGAACCAGGCTGCCTGGGATGAAGCGCTTGGCGGCAGCCCCGACAACCTCACTAGGTGGGACATATGTGTAAATGCGTTCCAGGAGCTGCTGGAAACTCACACGGCCCCCAGCTGGGCCCAGGGTGCCTCTGCATGAGAAAACTGTTGACAGCTCTGGGGCGCAGCGGACCAGAAGCGGGTAGCTCAATTCGGGATGCAGGAGCCTGGGTTGGGTGGAGGTGCTGATGTTTGTGGAGGATGGTGGGAGGTAGGGGGGGAAAGGAAAAGAGGGTGGAGGGGAGAGAAGGGCGGGGATGGGCATGGAGGGAGGGGCGGGTTTTTTAAAGAAAACACTTGAGAACTAGAGCCAGTATGGTGTCCAGGAAACAGCTGCAAAGGGTCACTCCGCAGTTAAGATGATTTATACAGTCCTGGGGAGGCCTTTGGCAGGCCCTAGTTAGGGCAATAAACAATCCATCACGGCCATCCTGCGCCAGGATCTGTCCCCATGCAGAAAATTAGAGCTATCAGGGGAAGTGTCCCTTTCATCATGGCAACTACAACTTAGGCCCTTAACAGCACGAGTGTTCCCATTTTAGAACTGTTCTGACAAAAACCTATCCTGACCACAGCCTCAGAGTTACTTGAGGGGGAAATTTCTCATACGGCGCGAAAACATACTGAAACTTTCCCCCCTCCACTTACAAAATGTATCCTTTTATATGTCAGTACCATGATATCACATGTTATCTAATAACATAGTGAAGACCTCTGGGCACCAGTGAATGAATGAAAAGAAATATTACAAATCAGTACTCCCTTTAAAAGTTCTGTTATTGAACTTTTAAAACACTATTTGCAAAGTATGGTGTTTCTCTGAGGAGCATGGTTGTATCCTGCACCCCAGGAGGGGGTCCCTGGAAATGCTCACTGGCAGATGCCGTGTACCCTGCAGGTGCTACTGTCCACAGAACCAGCCTGGCAGGGGCCACAGGACCTTGTAAGGACACTTAACCTCCTGTCCGGGAGAGTGCAGTGGGCAGCACTGCGTGAGCCATGCCAGGGCTGGTGGAGAAAGGGGGATGGGACCAGCAGGAGAGGAAAGAAGCCGGGGAGAGGGCGGAGGGGGAAGAGGAGCTCAGATGACAACAACATTGTAGGTGTCCCGGGACCAGCCTCTCGGAGTGCTGGACACAGTGCAGGGAGATTCACAAGGCAGGTCAGTGACCTCAGAAAGCCTGGCCAGCCTGGCTTGCTTGGCCACCTGCCTCTGTCCAGAACTTTGCCAGGGATATTTTTTTCGTAATCTCTTACTGCCTCTGAAATTATATCACGATTGTTCATTTATCGTCTCCCTCCCCTCCTGCAATCTGAGTTCAGTGGTGACAGAGCTTCCCACACTCACACAGACACCGCACGGGGCGTTGTTCCCACCGCGCGTGCACTACGCTGTTCCCACAGGTCAAAAGGTGCGGATAACCACAGGGTACAGACGATAGTGCTCTGTAGTAAAATAATTAAGAAGTGATGAGTTTCAAGTTCATTACCACTCCTTACCTTTGCTTTTGATATAATTCATTTCAGGTTGATATAATTTCTCATAAAGGCTGTGATTAATACCCAGCTCACAAAATTCCTGAAGATCTTATAGTCGGGTCTAACAAGGCAATGTGGGCAGCTCCACACCCCTCTGTACCTGGGCGTCCTTGGAGGAGAAGGAGGTGGAGCAGACCCAGGGCTCACCCCGCCCAGGCCTTATCAGGTAGGGCTCACAGGGCTCAGAGCCCAGGGGCTCCCACCAGGAAGCGGGTGCTGAGAGTGTAGGAAATCCCACTCACTGTTAACCCTGGTAGACGGCTCCTGTTCCCACACATGCTTGAGAAAAGGAAACATACTGGCTGGCCGGGCCCTTCGGGAATTTCAGGGATATTGCTGCGACAGGCCATGAAAGGATCTGACTGTGGGAATATGCTGGAAGGACAGCAGCCAGAGCCCAAGAAAAGGATTGGGGTGGGGGACAGCAGAACCTACTGGAAAGACCGGAAAGAGGCAATAACTCTGGCCCCACTGCCTCCAAGAACCACCACTGCATTCCCAGCCCTGAGCAGGGACTCAGGAATTCCTAAAGGCTGAAAATGTCAGGATGTGAGCTGGGAGAAAGGGATGGGGAGATGAAGAAAAGTGGCCAGCGCTGGACCCTGACTCCCCATTATCGTGGAGACTCCCGTGGAGACTCCACCTGCAGGTCTCCCACCTTTCTGAAGCAGGAGCACTGACCGCACCCCAGGAGACCCCAAGCTCTTCCATTGTCTCACAGACTAGACTGTGTCTTCTCGCCTGTTGGCAAGCCCACCTTTTAAGTTTTCCAGGTCTAAGGCCAATAGCAATCAAAAGGCTCACAGCGGCATCTGGGTCTGGGAAAGGGTCCAAGAGGGGCAGGGGTCGTTCTGACCTGGTCTTGTGCTTGGTCCACTGTGAGACACGTGGATGCGGGAGGGCGGGAGCTAGATCCTCTCAGAGAATCAGCTCAGACCCTCACACGGCTGTAGCCAGCAGGCCAGGCGACGGCAAGGCCGAGACAAGCAAAGGCGAGGCCTCAAGGCACAGGAGGTCCCAGGTAAAACACAGGACGCCCATTTAAATTTTAAGTCCAGACAAACAACAGTGATTATTGGTAA
The DNA here is from genome assembly GCA_004026545.1 of Mormoops blainvillei. Taxonomy (NCBI): domain Eukaryota; kingdom Metazoa; phylum Chordata; class Mammalia; order Chiroptera; family Mormoopidae; genus Mormoops; species Mormoops blainvillei. The sequence continues at coordinate 8,113 of PVJD01006773.1, read as the reverse complement.
ATTACTCATTGTTCACCTGATATTCAGATTTAACTGGGTGCCCTGTTTGTCTGCTTTTTGCTAAATCAGGCGACCCTAGAAATAGGTCTGCCTGCCCCTTACGGTGTAGATACGAAATGGACAACACTCCCCCTCAAAGGTGAGACAAAGCTTTTATACACAGTGCAGTCATCCTCATGGACTCCGTGCCATCTAACATGTCCCCCAGCCCACAGATCAGTTCATGGCTCAGGACAGGTCACCAGGGTAACTGCACACCGTGTGAAACTGTAGCACAGGTTTCTGCCCAGGGCAGGCACTGTGCTGGGGACTGTGTGAACTGTCACCCAGTCTCTGCGTCAGACATCATTGTCATTCTCCCCCACTTAACAGACAGGAAAACTGAGCTCCAAGGCCAAACCCAGGCAAGAGAGACAAGACTTGAAGTTCTTTTTTGCATTAATTTACTCTCTTGTGGTCACAGAATTTCGTGCTCATGACATAACATAAGAAAAATAGAAGAAGAAAAAAAGCCCGAAATGGCATGCGTTGTGTCACTCCACATGGTTAACATTCGGCCTTAGGTCTGGGCATGATTCACCCAAAGACAGTGCTGCCCACAGTCCCCTGGGTCTGGTCACACTGCCGCGTCTCTCAGGGTTGAAGGCAAGAAAGCCCACCGCCACCTCTCCCTGCAGGCAGGTGTCAGCCCGTGTGCCTTTGGCACAGTTTAAACTCCCAATTCCTTGTTTTGAAATCAGTTGCTAAAAGTTGTTCGGTTGCTGTTTCTGAGAAAAGGAAGGGATAATGAACTCCGCAATAAAGGGCGAGGGGAACGGTGCTGGGAGCAGAGCTCCCTGCTTCTCATTCCCTTGAGCTCTCCCTTCAGCTCACTTCCCTTCCTTTCTGGCAAGCACCCCCCAGCTAGTCTGCAAGGAAAGGGACCTTCAGATGCAGAGGAATGCCGAGCTCACCATCTCTTCTCCAGTTCAAGAGAAACGTTTTGTAGTTTCACAGTCAGACTGCATCTTATAATGGATGTAAACAATTGATGTGGTAATGGTCCCTTTGCCCTTTGCCCTGACAGTGCTATTCTGAAATGAGGAATGGCATCTGAGAATGCAGAGAATGAAATGTGACAGGTATTCAACTTAATACAACAAAAATCGTAGGCTCAAGCAGTTATTACCTCTGCTTTCCCAAACCCACTAAATGAAGAAAAACCTACAAACAGCATAGAGCAGAGGAGGGGAGTTGCTGGAGAGAGGGAGAGGAAGTTGTCATTTATGCGCCTGCAGAGAGAAGGCACCAACAGGAAGGGTGCAGGCTACTTGTGGACTCCGCCAGGGGCTCCAGGTCCCCAAGGTAGAGGGAGTATTGATAGGAAAAGGGCCTGGCACATGGTCTCTGCATAGGGCTTCAGACCCTCCAGATGCCCTCTTCAATCCCCAGGGCCAGGGCTCCCTCCATCCCCTATCCCAGAAGTAGAAAACAGACATGTGGAGAACACCACATGCCCGATGATGATCCGATGAGAGACATGTAGATGAAAATGATGTCCCCTTCCCCTGGTAGTGAGCCGGCACAAAGCATGCAGGAGGTGCCCTCCCATTCTCCCCAGCCCCACCCCCAGCCAGGCTGGAGAACATCCACATGTGGGCCCACTAATTAGGGTCCACCAATGAAAGACCACCCTGCTGCCTCCTTACCTTACAGTGAAGCCTCCTTGTCAGTAAGCCCTGCCCTCTCTCCACCCACAAGCAGGTGGTGCTTCCAGTTGAACTTGCGGCCCCAAGTTATAAATAAGAGTGAATCAGTGTTATCCAACATTGAGAAACGCTCAGTGCAAGAAACTCCAAAACAAACACAAGGGATGGGAGGGGCAGAGAAAAACAACACAGACAGCAGAAGGAAACGTTCCAAACACAAACAGCAATTCCATTTTAAATTAATATTCTGACACAATAATTAAAATTCTAACTACCATAAAGTATCAATAGATGCAGATCTGTCTAAAATTATCTTCGATAATAAATCAACAATTAGCAGTCAGAACATATTATATAAAAATATGGAAGTCAATAAAAAAAAATCCATCCAAAATAAATGAAAATGTCTGTGTGGAGTGAGGGAGGCTGAGGCAGGCACCTGCTCTTTTTCAGTATTTTAAAATTAAGCTTTTAAATTTGAGGCAATTATAGATGCCTAGGTAGTTCTAAGAAATAACGTAGTCTTCACCGAGTTTCCCCCAACAGTAAGTAACATCTTGCAAAACAGGAACGCGGTGGTGCCACAGCCCGTGCCTTTTGATACGGCCAGCATCCAAACGTTTCCGTGACCACGAAGGCCTTCTTATTGCCATTTTCTATCCAAACCCACCTCCTTCATGCCCAGCCCACTGCCTAACCGGGTATCCATTAATCTGTTCTCTGTTTTGTAACTTTGTCATTTCAAGAAGATCATATAAATGGAATCATATGGAATGTAGCCCCTGGGGGCTGGCTGTTCTCACTCAGTACCTTAGGAGTGATCCAGTTCCTCCTTATCCTTGCCAGCACTTAGAGATGTCGCTGTTTTCTACTTTCGCAGATCCCACAGGTGTGTAGTGACATCTTGTCGCGCTTTAACACGCTTTTCCCTAGAAGCTAATGATACCGAACACCTTCCCTTCACAAAAGACTTTCTGAGTTTACAACTTGTCTCCCACACATTCACTCCGTTCCCCACAGCTCTTCCTGAGGTACCTGGCCTGACCCTGACACAGTAGCATAGGGAGCTCTGGTCAGGTCTCAGATGAGGATGACACGTTCGCAAAAGCTAGGGACAAGGACAGTACATAGTCAAGGAAAACCAAAACGGAGCCCTGTGAACCTGTAGTAAGAGTAGAGAGTCAAAGTCCAGGTGAGTTTAGCAGAAATGCTATCACAACAGAAAAAGGTTGTGTTTTGATTGTTTGTTTGTTGGGGAATTTTTCTTGTTTTTGTTGATTTTATTTTGTTTTTATAAATCATTTATTTGTAGTAATGCAGTGAAACTTCTACTATTTGCCTGATATCTATCAATCTCAAAGAAGCATCAAAAAAATCACTTGTGTACTCATGAGTCTTCTGGCATCCATCTGACAGGACGTTCTCTAGAGAAGGTCTATGGCCTGCCCACAGAGCGACACTTCTTTCCTGTGCACTCTGGATAGAAGGGGATGCCTGGGGACCTGTGGGTGGAGGAGACCTGGGAGATCTGTGAAGGAGGAAACAGGAGGATGGGCAGTGGGTGCAAGGGTGTCTCCTCTCACATCCATGAACCAGATCTACTGGCTCTTTCGAGACCCTGAGCTACCTCCCTGGGGAACTGTGGGATGTGAGCACCTCCCAAATCCTAGTCTGAAACTTCAGAGAAATTCAAGAATGTAGGGTAGGGCCATAAGAGAGATGCCAAAGGGCAAAGCCAACAACAAGAGGCAAGAAAGAATGAAATGTGAATTCTGAAGAAGGGTTTTCAAGTACATGATGGTGAATCACATCTTTTTTAACTTCTACCCAATAATTTAAAAAAACAAGCAAACTTCATATATGTGGGGGGTGGTTCAGATGGAAACATGAACACTTGACCACAGCGATTTACGGAAGCCACGTGGTCACTGGAGCCTTTCTTTCATGGAAGACCTTCAAGGAGGAGCTGATTGGACACCTCCCTGGGCTTGGAGTGGTTTTGCTGAAGCCGCAGAGATGAATGAGAGGTCTATACGGGTGACTCTCCTAACCCTGACTACCCTTGCCTGGAGAGAGATAAATGGGCACTTCATTCTGGGATCCAAAGGGCAGCGCAAGGGAAAATGGCCCGAGTGTTGAAATTCCACCACCAAAACCCCGAGAGGCTACAAAAGCATGAGGATAGCATGAGTTCCAGTGAGCAAAAACACACGGGAATGAAGAAGTATGTGTGTGTAGGAAAAAGATTGAACCCAGAGGTTTTACAGGCCATGGTCAACAGCCTAGTTTTCACACTAGGGTGGAAATGCTCATTGTTTAAAACAACAAATCAAAGAAAGCATTTTTGATGAGTGTGTCATGAGTCAGGGGTCACAAGTAGTCCGGTGTTGTGCACCTGAGGTTCAATTTACAAGATAAAATGATTAACAGGCTATACTTTTAAAAATATATAGTTAAATCTCCAGGTGGAACGATGATGAAAGATTTTTATTTCCCTTTCAAAGTTTTCTTGGAGGAGCATGTAAATCCATTCATAATCAGAGAGAGGCAGGGAGGTGGTATTTTAAATGGAGAAAACACCATGGCTATTTGTTTAGGCCTTCCCCTTCTCATTCTAATTTTTATTACTCTCCCAATTATATCAGTTTTAGACATTAAGTTTCCTTCTGGGTGATGGGACATTTCCTAAGCTGGGCCCCTTCTCCTGGGACCACGCTACAGGCAGCAGCGAGGTCAACCTCCCACAAGATGCCTGACCGCGTCTCCAGCCTCGGTTCCCTGCTCTGGGCGCCGACGTCTACCCACAGCCAAGGAGCCATGACAGAAGTGGGCTCATTGCCACGCTGGCTGGGGAGAAGCACTGTCCAGCCCAGGCCATTCCGCTCAGACCTGGCCTCCGGCCAGCGTCCACCCCATGAGCCCAGGGGCTGCCAGTCTGCTAGGTTTGGAAGCTGGCGGTCCACTGGTGGAAGCCTGGTGCACACACAAGCTCACTTCGAGGTCCTCTTATTCTTCCAGTGTTTACAATTCTCTCTCAAAAGACACAGTGCTTTCCTCAATAAAATTAATTACAGCAACAAAATGAGCAACAGACTCCCTTTCCTTCCTTCCCTCAAACACAGAGAACGTCAAGGCCATCTGGATCAAAAGTGGGTGACAAGGCTGAGGACAGGGCCAGCGGCAAGGAGGGAGCAGAGCTCTTCCCCCAGCAGTGATTCATTCCCAAAGGTACATCCTGCAACATAAAGGAACGCGGCCTCCCATCTAATGAGGATTTCTGTGTCTGAAGATTGCAAAATGAAAGTGTGTTTGGAAATTCCAAGTCCAGCGGGAAAAGTGTTGGGGTCATTATAGACCTGTCTCTCCACTGGACCCGAGCGTTTCCTTTGTCTGACCTTGGACTAGTTCTGTAGCCTTTCTGAGCCTCAGTTTCCTTTTCTGTAAAGTGACAGTAATGACTCTAATACCCACAGGGTCGGGCAAGGATAAAGACAGCACGTGAACTAGTGGCCCATGGTGTGCCCCCAGTATGGGGGTTGTTACTCTTCCATGCTTTTCTAATGGTAAATGTTGAGAGAATGAGGCTTATCACCCAGTGGACAGGGTTGGCATGAAAGGCCATGGCCCTTTGTAACCGCCGCATGGAAAGTTCCTTGGGAGGAAAACCAGCTGGTGACCACCACTCAGGCCATGCCTGTCATGGGACAGTGATGATGGCCCCGGAATCCAGGGAACTGGGAAAATCATGTCACCTGAAACAGTCTTCTTTTTGTTGAGGACAGAGTATTTTCCAGATGCACTATGAGAAGCTAGGGTAGCTGTGGAGGGATTTGGGGCAAATCTCTTATCATATCTGAGGTTCAGTTTTCTCATTTCCCAAGTCAGCACCAAAACTGAGAAACAAAAAATAAAAATTCATGTAATTAGTCAAGTGGCTCTTGGAGGCACTGAGGTAGAGCTTCCCACATGATGACTTCTAAGGTTGCGTCGTGTAAACCACACGAGGGGTTTCTCGAGGGACCCTGAAAGGTGTGGATGCTGACTATGTCAAAGAATGTTGTCAGAGATGGTGGGGATGCAGATGAAAATTCACCCGTGAGGTCCACACCTTTGCGGTTGGTGATTGGACTACTGTTTCTCAAACATGAGCCGTGCATCTGCACCTTCTTCAGAGCTTTGGGCTCTCTGCATGAGATGGAGGGAACAGGGGTTAGCCAGTCATGTCCATGTGGGAAGTCAAGAATAAGTGAAGAAATCATTTCCCATGGGGGAAATAATACTAGTCAGAGAAAAGTGGTGGGTTAACCACCATAACAAATATTTTGCGAGCTCTGTGTGCGCTCCTCTTAGCGGCAGTGAGCCAGGCCCGTCTCTAACACATCATGCCTCTTTGTGACACCGCAGAGTGAAAAGGCTTTCAAAACAATGACCTGACTCAAATGTAAACAAATAAATAAATAAAGGAAAAATCCAACATAACAAATTCTGATAAGCTAAGAAATTGTACAAATTGCTAAGAATATCAGAAACTGATTGACATATGTGAAACATGAGTGGGATTAGAAAAAAATGATCTATAATCCTGTCGCTTCTAGTCATTATTCAGAATTCAGAAACTAAAATATGTAAAAAATTCAACTACATTTGAAAAACCAATAACAACAATGACTTTTCCATGGCAAAAAAAACCCCACAGGAAAACATGAAAGATGTATAGCAAAGTAGGATAAACATTGATTCGCAACCCAGGCCAGAGCTAATTGCCTTAATATGTAATGAGCTCCTAGGAATCAGTAAGAGAAAGAACAAAACCTAGCAGATGAATGAGCAAAGAACATAAACAGGTGTTTCACAGAAAAGGAAATGCAAATGGAACCACCATAATAAAAATTAAAACTAGAGGTTGAATTTTCTACCATCCAGGTTGTCAGAACTCCAGGACTTTGCTGGAACTGGCTCTTATCAACTGACAAGGACAGATTATTCCATTTTCAGGATTTTAGCAAGCCGTTGTTAAAATCAGCAATTACTAAAATTTTAATTGTATAAACCTATAATGAATACATTATAATAAAAACAAAGAAACTAAAACCCAGGACTTCTGGCCCTGACTGGTGTGGCTCAGTTTGGTTGAGTGTCATCCCCCAAAGAGACAGGTCGCTGGTTCAATTCTCCGTCAGGGCACATGCCTGGGTGGCAGTTTTATCCCTGGTCGGGGAGCGTATGAGAGGCAACAGATTGATGTTTCTCCCACACATCAGTGTTTTTCTTCCTGTCTCTCTCCTTCCCTTCCCCTGTCTAAAAATATGTAAGTTCTTTAAAAAATAAAAAATAAATAAAACCCAGAATTTCTGACAGACATATGAAAAGATGCCCAAACCATCACTAATCAAAGAAAAGCAAATTAAAATTACAATGAAATATCACCTCACGTGTGTCAGAATGGCTATCATCAAGAAATGAATAAACAACAAGTGCTGATGAGGGCGTGGAGAAAAGGGAGCCCTGGTGCACTGTTGGTGGGAATGCAGACTGGGGCAGCCACTGTGGGAAGCAGTACAGAGGTTCCTCAGAAAGTATCCAGCCAGTTAATATGAAAAAGAGAGACACTTACTGAAGAAGATACAAGATATAAGAAACATTGTACATAAGACGATGATGCCCCAGTCCCCTTCAAAGTAGGTACTTTGGGACCTCACACAGGTCTCCTAATTGCCATCAGCTGCCCTGTCATATTTTCCTGAATCTCACTGATGGTCTGAAATCTCTTCCCTTTCAAAGGTGATTTCAGTTTGGGGAAAAGCCAGAAGTCACAGGGTGACAAATCTGGGCTGTAGAGGGGCTGAGTCACCTGGGTGATCTGAAGTTTCACCAAAAAACTCTGCACAAGACATGATGCATGAGTGGGCATGTTGTTGTGATGAAGCTGCCAATCACCAGTTGCCCATAGCTGCGGCCCTTCTGAATCATCCGAATAGTTTCTGTGGAGGAATGTTCAAGCTTAATGCAAAATCTGACGCAGATTCATTGCTCTACTTGCTCAGTCATTTTGAATGCGACAGCCACACAGTAACACGCTCACCCAGTGGTGTCTACCACCCCCACTGACTAGTACAGTGATGTTGTCATTGTACATGCACATGCATTCCAGTCCCCTCTCCTTGGCTGCCCGGTTACATCACTGTCGTGCAAACCATTCTCTTTATATTCACAATGGTTGGATTTTTTCTGGACAGAACTCATCATATATCCAAAGAAACCTGAAATACTAATTCAAAAGAATATATGCACCGCTATGTTCACTGCAGTGTTATTTACAGTAGCCAGGATTAGGAAGCAGCTCAAGGGTCCATCGGCAGATGAGTGGCTAAAAAAGTGGTGGTAATTTACACAATGGAATACTGCTCGGCTGTAAAAAAAAAAAA